>BMAW01092737.1:600880-617665 GCA_019974015.1 Nephila pilipes | reverse complement strand
TTTTTTTTAATCCTGTGGGAAAGTGGGAAAATAAACATTTTTTTTAATCCTGTGGGAAAGTGGGAAAATAACAAACTGAGAAAAAGAGGTTTGTTTGCATTGCATTACATAGAACAAGCTACTTTAAACATTTACATTTTTTGTTGCACAGGGCGTAATAATTTCCGGATCTTGACGCGGTTTGCTTTAAAATGCTCCTAACATTCAACACTATTTTTTAAAAACAAATTTGAAAAATCGAATTTTTGAAGGTGCAAAGGTACTAAGTCCCCCTAAGCCTCTGGTCCTAAAACCGCAGCCAAATACGACTCGTAATTCTGAACCACGTTCAGATGTTAAGGTCGACACCTGAGCTGGTACCCCTCTTCATAAATGCTATACCACGTAAACGTGAGAATTTTGAGCCCTGAAGAATTAAACATACACGACTCCTCTACACGAAAGATCTTTAGTAGAATCAGGACTCGAACATACAACCGGACTGAAACAATACCAGCCACGAGTCCGGTGTCATAACAACTTGGCTACCACGTCCACTAATATTTTATGGCTATATTAATTTAAAAATTAATTGACAATGGTTAACAGTCAATTGCAGCAATTACAATAATGAACGAAAGCTTGAAAATAGCTTTAGAATATTTGTTAATACTTTATACTATGAAGTCTATTATCGTCATATCTCTCCATATACTGGAAGATATGGATTCAAAACAGAACTAAAATCGAAATTAAACTGAATAATATAAAAACCAATATGAATTTTTTTTCTTACGAAATGTATTTTGATATCTCTCACAATGAAAGACTAGTTAGGTTCAATGTATTAAATATTTTTCAGCTAAGAGAGCACACACTCAGAAAAACTGTCTTATTTGTATTAGACATTTCTTCATAAAAAGCATTTTGAAAACATGTAAAAAAAAACTAATTTTTAAGCTATTATTATGAAATAAACATGTGATCTCAATAATCTTTTATAATTAGATTAAAATATTTTAGTTTTTGATTTTACGATGAACAGGAACATTGAAGTAGAAAGAAATCATTTTTTCAATATGTGGTTTTAAAAATCATGTCTTTAAAAGAAGAACGATCAATATGTACTTTAGGTGGCCCAGTAGTTTAATTGATTTTATGTTAATCTTGACAAAAGTTTTATTAATGAATGGGAACCAGCTTTATTAAAAAAAGTAATTAGAGCTTTTTTTTTTCACATAAAATTCATCATTTCATTAAGATATTTTTCTGTTTGATCGATAAAAAGATATTCTTTTGTTAAAGAATACAGGCATTTAATGAGAAAAAAAAATTACACTAGGCTTATTTTGAAATAAAATTTAAATAGAAACCATTTCCTAAAAAAAGTATTTTGTACATGACTAACAATATGTTTTTGAAAATGTCTGAAACGTTGGAATTATGATACTTAGAAACGGGATGAATTTAATCATGGATCTGAGGATCTAACTTGAATAACCTAAATTAAATTTATATGTACTATATTGCAAGCATTTTCTATATTAATATTCGAGTCTATTTGAATTTCTAGAACAAAAGTCATTTTCAAGGATTTGATCCAATTTCATATTTAGGTCTCGATTTAATACTTATGAAAATTAAAAATACAATAAAATAAAAATAAATAAATTTTGCATTTCGTTTTAGCTTCATATTTGATTTAACAAGTATATAAAGAAGTGAAAAACTGTAAACATTTCTTTAAATTTAACGTGAGCAATTTATGCATAGAAAAGAATATTCAAAGCGAAAATGCTTACATTGAAAATGTTGGTAGCATCTTCACATCGTAGAAAATGAAATGGTTAGAATAATAAGAATTATTCAATAGTAGACGAATATTAATACCTTTTAATATAACTTCTTTTTTAAAGCATGCCGATACCTGCTACAACAGCCTTTTATCAGTCATACATTCAAATAAACAAAATTATTTAATTACATGGAATTTTGGCATAAAACCTCGTATCCTTTTTCTGAGTTATATTACAAAATAAAATAAAATTCCATAATTGTTTCGCTGTGAGCCTTTTCTGCGAAAGAATGTCATACCTATCTTTTTCATCAACTTTGTAAGGATAGTATTCAAAAATCAGTTTCTTGCGACGCATTTCATAATTTTTAGTTGTTGGGGAAGAATTAGGAAAGTGGGTCGTCCGAGCACTTACCTCGAATTCGACCTCGAGCCCTGTCCTGCAGTTGTCCCTGACCTTGCCCTTGAGTAGCTCGTAGTGGTCCCTGAGGTGATGTAGCTCCAGTTCCGTGTCGCCGAACTGAGCATGCTCCATGAGAGCGCGATACACGAACATGTATTCTTCCTGCAAGAAAACATTCATTCTTGTGATCTGCATGTGATAACTCCAATACGAGATAGATGACATTTTTTTTTAAAATTCCTTATTCGTTTTTTTGTTTTTTTCCTGCCTGAGAATATCTATTACTTATTACAACCCACATGTATTACATTGAATACTCTTATACAAAACGCGACAAAATATTTTTTTTTTTATAAATATCTTTTAATATTATTTTACTGAACTTTCCTTCACGTATATCGAGCGCATGTGATGGAAATGTGGCTATGTAATTTTGGAAATCCTTGATCGATAAAAAAAAAAAAATCGTCACTTAATCCGAGACATGCTTTCTGTTATACCATATCATAACGATATGTGATCAATTAATTTCAGTGGGAACCATCGTAGGATTTAAAAGTATCAATAAATATTTATAACAGCTTAGAATGAAAATTTTTTGATTCTTCCAGTTATGCATGTTTCGCAGAAAGGAATGCGATCGTAAATATTTAAATCAGAAATATTAAAATATGAAGAGAAAAACAAGTTACTTGTCATCGAATCACTATTATCATTTTTATTATTAAATATTTTTTTAATCAGAACATTAATTTGAATAAAACTACATATTAGTTTCTACCATTTGTTAACACTTAGCTATCCCGAGTCATTACGAACTATTCCTTAAGATATGAAAAATGTATGAAATATATGCGAATACAAAATTTCATGTATATGTCATGCAAATTATATTCATTTTTAAAGTTTAAAATTTCCTTTTATAGCTAAAATAGAATCTTGCTAATTTTTCATAAATTCTTTTTAAAATGATTTATTAACGAATAAGAATATTTTATTTTCAAACATTTTAGCTCTGCTAAATTTTCAAGAAATTTATTTTCATAGAAAACCTGTTTGTGGAATCAGATATACAAATTATCAAGAAACTTTATTTACGGAATAGTTTTTATCCAAATTGAATTAACCTAAGAAAGTAAGTTTTGAAGGGGTTATAGTATTTTAAATGGACTTGTACTGAAAAATTAAAAGCAGAGTGGAATGAATTATCAGCTTTATTCGTAACTTGAAACAAGTAAGTTCTTATTGAATTCAAATGGTAAAGGGAATTCGTGAATAATTTAATATTGCTATTTTTTTTTTAAAAAAAAAACTACAAATAGTTTCTATTAAAATGGTTCTTTGACCGAAGATAAATTTCTAACTAACTGTGTCTTTCGTTTCAGTTTTAAAAATAGAATTTTTTAAAATGAGCTTTTTCTTCATGTAAATAGCTAATAAAAACTTTTCTTAATTATATTCCTGATTATTTTATGTTGCTAATATTTAACGATATCTGAATAAAATGTACTGAAGAAAATTTACTCTTGATAAAATAGAAAGGCTAAGTATTTTGATCTTGATGAAGTGAAGTTTCAGTCTCGAAAAAGAATTAAAAATTCACATAGCTATGTTTGATTATGTTACATATCGACTCTGAATTTAATTTTTAGCCACACAAGGGGCTATTATTTTAGGTGTATCACTTTTGGCGAACCAGATCATTTTTCATTTTTTTATCCTAATAATATTCAATAACTTAAATATATTCAATTTAATAATTTATCGTTTCCTTTAATTTTAATATTAGAAAAGTTCATTATTATACATTTTTCAATATTTCATCGATTTCTTTAATTCTTATATTTAATTGAGTAACTGAATAATAATTATAAAAAGAAGCTCACCTTGGGTGGCTAAATCTGTTTTTTGTAAAACTTTGCATAGAACTTTTTTTTATTTTTATTTTATTATGATATTGCTTTTTGATATTATGATAAAAACGACATTCAATAGTTAAATGGACATTAAAGGAATTAAACTCTGACGAGTAAATTTTAGCGATATATTTTACTTTATTTGCTTATAGGCATTGGAAATTTAAGAAACTTCTTTTTCACTACAAAGGACCATGTAGCTAAAAATAATTTTTCAAGTTGAGAACTTGAAAATGTTCTTCAGGAGAATAAACACATATGTGTTGTAATGAGGATATGAAGATTACATTTTTTAGACGAATTTATATATATATATATATATATATATATAAACATACTGCATACATTTGTGGAGGGTGTTCTATAAATAGAAGTCCATACTTTAATCGAAAGTAAGCACATCAAATGGAGTGAGCAACCCTTGACCGAAAATGACTTGTGGAAGCAAATTGATTTGATGAATGATTGTTTATTATTATTAATGTCACACTTAGAAGCAACACGAAGGCTACTAGCGACGGACATCGTAATTTTAAATCTCGGTCATGGGACGTGGATGACACCTGAGGTGGCACGATCTATCAAGTGAGATGTTGAATCCGAGACTATCCTCCCTTTTTGAAGACTAAAGTAAGTCTGCAAATAAGATCAAACTGTCTATTTTTGGAACTGTCGTGGAGTTATCTTAACATATTACGCTGCGGAGGGTCAGACCATCACTGGTGTCAGTTATAGCACACTGCTGAACAAAATGCATGATTCTCTGACGAAGCATAGGTACGGTATGATCACAAAAAGCATCTCTCCTTTTAACAACAACGCACCTGCTCATTCATCTAAAGATGTGGTTGAGGAATCAGAGCGAAGTTATTTTGAAATTTTGCTATATCCTTCCTATTCTTCTACGTTGGCGTGATGTAGAAGTTAGGAGAGAGAGGTGCTAGCACAGGTGTCGTCATCGTCCCATGACCGAGATTCAAAATTACGAGGTCCGTCGCCAATAGCCCTCGTGTAGATTCTAGTGTGACGTTAATAAAACTAAACCAAACCAAATTCTATTCTTATAATTACCCCCAAAGCAACTTTTTCTTATTTTTAGAGCTCAGAAACCATTGTAGGGTCACAACACAAATGACGTCATTCAAGAGATGGAATAATAGTTTTCTACACAATGGAATAATGGTTTTCTACACGCGGAGTTCTCCAATGACAGCATTCGAAATGAAATGCTGGAAATAATGTAGAATTCTCTCAGCTTAAGAAATGCTTGGAGAAATGTATAGCTCTGGATGATGACTTGAGAGTAAGAGATAAAAATTAAGTTTCTTACCCAATGATTTTTATTAATAATTAAAATTTCATGATACCCTCGTTGCTGAACTACACGATATTCTTCAATATGCTCATTTATGTATGGTTAGCAATAATATGTTGAACAAGAGAGAAAAGTATACTATTTCTATTAATAGAGTTCACTTCTTTGCTAGCAATTTAAGTTTAAATATTTCTAGAAATATATTATTTAATTACATTCTTCAGAATATTAAATTAATTAATATACCTTTAAATTTTCAAAATAATATAAATACATTCTTTCATACGTGTGATAAAACCAACTAATTTTTTAAAACTAATTTATAATAGGAAAATTGTAAAATCTAATAATTTTAATGCTGTAACGTAGAGTAGTTAATTTGCCTTTTTTTGTTGTCTTTTGTATTTTATTTCTATTTGATTCAAAAAAAATTTTTTTACATGATTTTCATTAAAATCTATTTCTTATTTTATTTTAGGTTTTTTTCCCCTTCTTAATTCTAAATCGGATTCATAGAGAGCGATACAATTATTTTGTTTATTGATTTGATTTCTTGCGGCAGCTTAAGTCTTGCATTAAAATGGCAACATTAATATTGTTTAAAATTGAGGGAGTTTATTCATGTTTTACTTCTTAACTTTAAATATAATTTTTTGTATTAGTGCTAGTTATTTTTTATGCTTTAGTTTTCTGTGAATTAAAAATAAAATTGGAAGTTACTGACAGCTTTCTTTGTATACTAAATTTTCTGCTTCATTGGATACATTGAGATGTGCCTTTTGTTTTACAGAGCTATCACTTATCTTGAATGCTTTGTCATAAAAACATGTTTAAGCGAAGTCCACTATCCTGATCTTTATCAGCTTTGATTCCTTTTTGTCCATTTTTAAGGGATATCCTTTTTTCAATAATCTCTTGTTGTTTTTCTGTGTATTTTCTTCTGGTTATAAAGTTTTTCGTCTTTTTTTTATTTCTTAAATAAATTTTTAGATTTTTGTACACTTCCAATTTTTTTTAATAACCACTCAACTTTAAATTTATACTTTGATTCTCACTGTTTTATACTCTATTGCAATGTTTGCATTATATATATATATATATATATATATATATATATATATATATATATATATATATATATAAGGCCATTTTCTGATTACTATACATAGCTCCGTCTCCAGAAATCCCTGGCGGAAATGAAAATATGTAAGAAAACTTGCGCTTTTTGTTTTCCAATACAGCTGCGTTTAGTGGTTCACTGCTTGCTCTCCGCCTGTGCAATGTATGATGAAAATTACTTGTTTAAATATTTCTATCACCCATTAAGTTTTTGCCCATGAGTTTTGAAACACCCTGTATATTTGTGTTCATAATAAAAACATGAAATTTTTTTTTTATAAATTTCGTTACAAATAATGTTCTGCGAAGAGCTCTTACCAATGTTCTGATGAGATGGTTCCGATGATACCTGAGGTGAGTGACGAAGGAGAAAATGTCGACGATACCTTCTGCGTCCAGCTGCTCTATAAGAGAATCGATGGCAACGTAGGTCCCCGTGCGACCCACACCCTCACTGAAAGAAAAACAACACTCCAAGGGTAAAGGAACGCTTAAAATGTGAATTAACTGAAAAGGTTTGTAGATTTACATCAGAAAAATTTGTTCTAAAGTTCTTCAAATTTTCGAAATTCAGTTTATTGAAACTGTATTGATAAGTGACGTCGAATGTAATAGAACACTTTATTGAAAATATTTTAATATTGGAATGAAATACTCTTTTATTTTTTCAGCTTATTTAAGTTTAATGCTGCAATTATCTTTGAATTCGAATTTCAAAGTATTTATATATATATTTATACGAATGAAAAATTAAAAAAAAATGATAAAGAAATTTTTAAAAATATAAAAATGCATATTTATTAAAAGCATGAAACTGTGCATTCTAATTTGTTTCAAATTTTAAGCAATCTAATTTTTTTTCCAGAAATTAGTGCATATATGACCCAAATATAAGTAAGGTTGTATATAACAATTCGGTTTCGAAAAACTGACACATATTTATTATACTTTACAGTGGCAATAAGGAAATTGAAAAAAAATTATGTACCTAGAATTTCTACTACCTGCTATCGTTTCTTAATCTTCCAAAAGGGAATGAGAAAGATTCATAAAACGAATTGTTACTTGATTACTTCTTGACATTGAAAAAAAAATGGTTGGCAGGCTGTTTTAATCAGGATTGTATATTATTTATATGACTAAGTTGAAGAATTGAAACTCAAGAAAGGTTTCGGAGAAGGGTAAGATTACATTGAATTGAATATTATTTCGTGTAACGAGGTGATATGCTGAAATAAGCCAAAATTTCGTATAGCTTTAAGGACTGCATAAAATCAACGCGATCCTCATTTTAACGAAACATTTTCACAAGAGGAGGGCATGAACCAGGAAATTAAGTTTGGGATGGGAATCGGTAAGTTAACTGTACATTTCGTGAGTATCTACCCATACATGTACTAAAGTGTACTGGCCAGTTAATTCAAAGAAAAAACTGTTCAAAAGTTTCTTCTCAGACTTGTAAATTCTGGTTCCCGGACAGCGGTGATATAGCTAGAGTAATAGCGTATTCGCTTACCACTCTGTCGTTTAGGTTTCGATCATGGCTTCGAGTAATTATTTAAAGAAATATACAGAAATTTTTAAAGAGAAAATTAACAGCATACAACCATGGCAAATTAAATCATAAATGATTTTATTTTCTTTTAAAAGGCGACGAAACTTGAGCAAAAATTAAAATTTTATTTTTAAATGGCTGAATAGTTTTAAATGCATTTTTAATGGAAATACACTATAGATTTTATGACTGAATTTACGATATTTATAAAATGTTAATATTGTATTTAAAAGTTGCTATATTTTTCTAAATAATTATCCGAATGCAGGATCGAAGCCTGAAGAATGGTAAGCTGTATGCTACTATTCTTTCTAAATAACCTTTGTCCAGGTATCAGAATTTACTAGTATATAAGCCACACTTCAAAAAATTTGAACGATTATTTCTTGGAATTGGCAATCTAATGCGCTTTAATTTTATATTTGTGCGGGTGGACACCCTTTAACTTCACTGCTACCCTATGAAGTCCTTCCCAGAGCTTAATTTCTCAAAATGTGATTTAGTGCAAGACGTAACTGCAGAGCTGACCTGCAGTGGACAAGCAGGGGTCCTCTATCACCAGTGTAGTGTTCGTTGACCCTCTTGATGAATCTTAACAGCCAGGACGGTTGTCCGGGGCTCAGGAAGTCACTCCACATCAGGAAATGGAAGTGCAGCACCTCGCGTTGGCACACCTCCTCGTTCTGAAAAGGCATTTCAGCAAAAAGTAAAATCTAGCCATACACAAGAAAAATTACGAAAACATTGTAGGTATACTAATAAACAAAGATGATCAATTTATTTCTGACAATTTGAATTAAATTTAAGGAATACATACAAATCAATATTTTAAGTACACATTTCAAACAATTTACTGAAACGATTGTTTCAACTTTTCTTTTTTAAAATTATTTTATTGATACTTTGATATATGTTACATAACATAACTAGTTATTTTCAAAAACGACTTTATATGACTATTCAGTAAGTTAATTTTGAGCTATTTTTTTTGACTACGAACACTCTCAAGTCTTTACCAATGCTAATTTAAATGACGGATGTTAACAGTTTTACTAAACGCGTATGAATATAATTAAACATATAGTAAATAAACATAAAGAACTATTTATCTAAACACATCAGTACAGAATTAACTAAGGAAATAAAAAGGAAACGTGTTTTTTTTAAAGATAAACATAAAATATAACCGATCTCCAAAAAACTTTTATTACATCATAACAACGGATTTCCTTTCTATTGTATGAAATGTTCCACAAAACACTCCAGCTTTCTTTTCAGTTTCGCAATCATACAGATACAATTTTGAAATAATTATTTGTACTTTACAAAAGTTCTTTATCTTCTTTCCCCAGATATAATTAATTGCGGATTGGGAAAAGGGCTGGAGCAAAAATATTTTGAACTATAAAAAAATGAGTAGTCACGGAAGAGTCGGATGATACTTTTTTTTTACAAGGCCAGTGATAAAATCTGAAAATGTTTTATTTTGCGTGATATTTAAATTTTTGGATGCAGTTAATGGCTTTATTTTAAAATCACACTTAATAACGCCCTTAATAGCTGAAAGAAACGTAGTTTGGGAATCTCATTTCTAATTTATTGTTGGTAAATGAGTTTTTCTTGAATAATCAGATTGACATTAGTCAGTGTCGATTTTACAAAACTCCAATAACGTAATAATCCACAGAAAAGACTTGAGAAACACAGTTCCCTTATTACACCTAGAAAAAGATATTCACCAACACAATAAGGGCTTCTTAATGAAACAAAATGATGAACGAAAGAACACTAATTTAGTACATGTTTTATTCAAATTTTTGCCAAAGTCAACTTTTGCTTAGAGACACAAATCCAAAATTACCATGTAGCACGTAAGCCATCCATTAAGTTCATTAGGATTTAACTAATATCTGAAGTCAACTTTATTCCATACCAAAAAATGATGTTCTTCTGCATTCAAATGGATGGAAGGCCTTCATAATTATATTTAGAGTCTTTATATATGTATCACTATTTTACTAATGCAAAAAAGATTTATAAATGTTTCTTATCTACTTAATTATGCTAGCGTGCATTACTTTATCCAACGATTTATTTAAATTAATGCCGTTTTTTACTTCTAAGTTTCATTTATGTTCTAGAAATATGTCAATATTTTTTGGCATCTTAATTTATTAATGATTACTTACTTTAGAACATTTGAGGAGAAGAGTTCTGAGAATGTAATCTGAGCACTTCTTGAAACTTATGAGAGTAACACTGAAGTAACTGACTTCCAAAGATTTCGAATCAGACCAGTATTGAGCGCATTTTTCCTAGGAAGATTTGTACTTTCAAGTATTGCTCAAGTAACAAATATAAAAAAGAAAGCATGAAGTACATTTAATTAACCAGCCTAAAAATATATTTTTGTAAAAATGATTTGAATGTTAACGAAATATATTCAGATTTTGATAAATATTCAATTTCAAGAAATGTTAATAAAAAGGACAAAGAGGTAATACTAAAAGCAGTTTTATATTATGTTAGTTTAATTCAAATATCTTTATGGGTACAATTAATTACCTTTTTACAATAATAAATACATTTATTATTATGAAAAGGAAGATACTTTTTATATAATAAAGAAATATGAAAAAAATTCAGATTTACAATTATTTTATGTTTGCATCTGTAAATCGAGTTACAAAAATTGTTATTGATTTACAAGAGGTATTCATTACGATTAATTGATTACAAGAGTAATTGTTATTAATTTACAAGTTAAATAAATTAAATGTTATTATTAAACTTTACTTGTTAAACTATATTTTTATTATGGGTTATTATTATATTTCATTTGATTAAACATATTAGACTTTTATGCCTGTAAGGACCGTTTTAAAAGTTATTTAAGGTGAAATTTAAATAACTTCTAAAATGATCCTTTAAGTCCAACGCTTGTTGAAATAAAATTAATAACGCTGAAAAATTGAAAAACATTTGTATACACATATGAAATATAATTTAAGTGTTAATAGTTTTATAAGATCAAAACATAGCTCAAATAGAAGATATTAGAAAAATTATCTTAGAGGTTTTCAAACAAAAACATTAAATACGAAATTTTCAGTGAGTGTTTTTTTTTTTTTTTTTTTGCATTTTAAAAAGTTTTACATTTCACATGTATATTTTGTTTTGAATTTGTTTTTCTTAAGATAGAAACATGAAAAATTTAATTTCATTAAACAAAAATGAAAAAGAATTTTTTTTTCATAGTGAGCTTAGTGCATATATTTTTCAATATTGAGATACCTATCATGAAACTATAGAACTGTAGATAGGCCGTTCCTTTTTTCATTTTTTTGCATTGCGCAAAATATCCATTCTACCGGATTTATTGGAAGTGTTTCGGTAATGTTCTTAGTGTGTTCCCGAACAATGGTATCGAAAGTCATGGCTTTACAGTACATACAAGGAAAACCAACAATGTCATGCATAACCGTGAACAGAAACGAAAGCCGATTGATAGAGACCGTATGATGTTAGAGGATTGTAGCATCAAAAAAAAAAAAAAAAAAAAAAAAAAAAGGCGTTGTCTGTAATGTCACTACAGATCTCAGTCAACACCCATAGTTTCCTGTATCAACGATCACCATTAGAAGGGAACTTCACAAACAATAAACATCTACTGCAGAGAAGCAATCACAAATCCATCTTTGACCGATGTGAAATCTCAACGTAATCTCAAGTGGTTCAACAATAATAAAGCTGGTCGAAAGATGTTTGCAGAAAATGTATCAACCACATGACTTTCTTCTATACATCGTTCGATGAATCGCCGTTCATATTATTCCGCCCAACAGGATATGAGCACATTTGGAGAATGCATTTACCAGAATATAATTTAGATTGTTTTCTTCTTACTGCGAAGCACAAAGACTGTTCTGCTATGATTTAGACTGTGATCTCGTGATTTTCTGTAGGTCCTATCGTCGCCCTGAAAGACGAGTAAGTGCAAGGGGCTATGAGAATATTTTAGCCTATCTGGTTCAACTTATGGTGCAAACATAGCTTCCTTCAATAGATGAAGTTTTCCAGGTTGATAACCCTCTATTCTGCATAATTAGACATATTCTGGCATAATTTGCAGATAATGTAGACGAAATTATACTATTTTTTAAATCTCTGTGGCCAGTCCTAAAACTGCAATACTATTGAGTCATTATGGCTTACTTCGGAAAACATAATTTGAAATATCGATATCCACCTCCAGTCTTTGAGCCGAAATTTTCCCGATACCTCCTCGAGGAATGGTTTAGTATTCCATTAAAAACTATACATGATTTGTACTACTCAATCCCTAGACGCATTCAAGCCTTTTTTCGTGCTACAGGTGGCTATATGCCTTACTGATAAAACTATTCAGTCATAATCCTGAATTTGCAATTTACAATGGCGTATCCGGAGAGGGGGGGGTTGCAAAGGGACATATGCACCCCATTCCAAGATTTTTTTTTCTGGAAATTGAAATATTTCAGGATAATTCTTTTATTATATTATTATAGATGTTCTAAACTTTAAAAAATGAGCTTTCCCTCCTTCTCCTGCTTAAATTCTTTCATCAGCTAGAGAAAAAATGATTCCAACTAAACCAATTCTTGAGAAAAGAATAGAAAAATCTTTGTTGTCTCCGATATGTTTTTCTGAGTTAGTTCTTAAGGACGAAGAAAGGAGGTTGAATTTCTATAGAAGATATCACTCCTCCCAACAATTTTTAGGAAAAGGAATACAGAAGGTATTCTTTTCTTCCAGACAGTGATCTATGAGTGCCTATAGCCTTCGGAAATGTGTATTTCTGGGTACGATTTTTTTCCTCTTTAAAAACATAAAATAGTTATGAGTTAATTAAATATTTTAATCAACTGGGGAATGACCTTTTGTCTGCAGATGAAAATAAATTACAAATATCTAAAAAAACATATTTTGCATTTTTATCAGATTGTAGTACTCGTGTTAGTATTTTGACAGCAGAATATCAGTAATGGAAAAAGAAATTATTGGCATATCAGATTAGATTAACTTCTAAAGAAGTAAAGCTTCTACAGTAAAATATCTAAGTTACCCCTCTTACATAGATATTTTCCCGAAATATCCATAAACTTTAAGAAAGTTTAGTCACCTTGTGACGTTGGGCTATTCGCCGTTTTTTCTTCACTAACCTTGGGGACTTTAATTAAGATTGATTGCTATAAATTACAATATCTTTCCAACCAAAATGAAACGTAATTAGGTAAATTAGAGGCAAGTAGAGATAAAGTGAAGTGATTTAGATAGGAAAGTATATAAGCAGAAGGAAGTCTAGTGGATGGAGGTTGAGTGTCACTAGCGTTGAGTATATGCCTAACAGGTAGTAGACGAGATCAAGAGTTGCTACGGTGGAGAGTGATTGTAGATAGGTCAAGAATCAAGTCATCTTCGTCTGTAAAAGTTAGGGTAAGACTCTCTTAATTCGGTATTAGTGAGACGGACGAATATATCTAGGGTGTTACCTTGGAGAGCAGGAATTCATTTGTCATTATAGTGCAAGTCAATTGAATAAATATTGTGCGGGAGATTTGTCTAACATCTTCTTGTATAAGTTACTGACTTTTTAGTATTAGTGCATTTGATTGAGTTATGGCACAATAGGCGAATAGGAACACTATTCCGCCACTACCTTTGCCTGTTATTACATGTAATGCTGAAAGATCGTTTTCAACTAGTTATGAATCATTTAAAAAAAATTACTTAAGAAAAAATATCTCTAAAATGCGTTTAAATGAACTCCGTTTGTTATACATATTTAAAAATGTGCCAGTAAATGAAGAAATCTTACGTATTTTACAAAAACAAAAACTGAGAATAAATATTACTGTAAATACTAATATGCAGATAATTTTTCATTTCATTATATTCACACCTTATAACCATTTTTTTTTTAAAATTGTGACCGTCTTTTCAATCATCAAATGTTTTTCATTACTTTTTAATCTTGTTGGATTTCACTGATTTTAGTTAGTAGGAGTTTTTGTTCTCAATTAATTTTTTTTATTTCTTGATGAACATTCTTTCATTTCTTCTTTTTCATTTCTTGATTTCTTGAAACTTGATGAAAATTATATCAATCCTTGAACATTATTAAATAGGGGAAATGAGATTGAAGTAGCGTAATTTTTAGTTTTTACCAAGTGATAATTCTAAACTAAAGAAATTACTTCTTTCAAGATATGTCCCCCTCCCCACGAATTAATTTCTATGTACGCCACTGGCAATTTGACTTACTAACATCCAATTTTGATTTTCTATTTTATTTTTGAGGTATCTTGTAATCTGGACTAATAAAGTTTTCTTAATTTTTTCATTTTCTAAGGTTTTGAATTTTCTTTTTTTGAATATTGATTTTTTTTAATTATAAGAACATATAATTAATATCAATTATTATTTATATGTACTCTATGACTATAACATAAAATAACTACAAATAATTTTTTTAAGAAAAATGCGTTTTTCACTCTTCTCAATTCATCTAAAACAAAAAAAATTCTCAGCAGAATTCAATTAAGTGTTATTGTTCCATTCTGCTATCCTTTTCTTTTTTTTGTATTGGTGTCTGTTCAGTATTATTACTTCCATGTTTATCAGCATATTTATTTATTGTGTATTGCTTTTCATTTGTTTATATATTCATACTTCTTTCCTTTTGATTTTAAGGAGGAATCAATGCATTAATTCAGGAAAGCAAAGGTAGAACTTTGGTATAATAGAAACTAGTTTAATTTTACTATTGAGCCCTAAGCCTGGATTTGCTAATACATTTTTGGTTACCTTATAATTATTATTTACTTTATATTTATTATTTACTTTATATTTACTATTTACTTTTATTACTTATTTGCTTTTATTTCTTTTATTATTTATTTGCTTTTATTTCTTTTATTATTTACTTTTATTATTATTATTTTAGTATTATTATTTACTTTTATTCATTATGGTTGTAACGTAATATGATTTTTATAGGTATTTTCACAAAAGTAAATGGAAGATATTCATATATTTTAAATTTTAAATATTATGAACTTCCTATGTGTGATTAATGAGATAGTTAAGAAACTTTTGGATATTAAAAAATTATTTTTGATATTAGGGTATTTTATTTTTCTTCTACGTTTCTCATCATAGATTGTCAGAGAGTTTTACTTACCTCTCCATTTTCTTCCAGTCCTGTTAACATCACTATAACGGAAACACCCTGTTGCCATATCATTCGCCAGAAATCGCATACAGTATTCTTCAGAGGAGCTTGCGCACTGATGTAAAGCTTTCTTTCTCTATAACCCTGAAAGGAAGATGCAATTTTACTCACATGTATTTGTAAGAGATATTTTAAATTATTCTTACTATTAACCATTAAAAAATGTCAATATTACTTATAAAAATGTGACACAATGTTTATTATAAAACTAAACTGAGCATTTATTAATTAAGCAATTCTTAAGCGAAATTTAATATATATTTTAAGGAGAGACGTCCTGAAGATTCTTAAGGTAAGTAAAATAAATTAACTTTTTTAAATATAAATTTTAAATGGTTGGACGAAGCACTACATAATCAGCATGTTAATTACAAATTAGATTATCATTGGACATGTTTCCCCCCGCACTCCTTCCCCCATACGCATGCACACACATACACATTTAATTGCAGCGACCATTTGAATTTATAAAAGAGACTTTATGAATTACATCAAAGAGAAGAGATATAATGACTTACAAGAATCGAATAAAATATGATTTCAGCTATGAATACATTTAGGTTAAATGAAATTAAAAGATTAATTTTATAACGCAATTTATTACATTTTATTTTATTAAATTATCTAATGTTGCAACTAAGAGTAATTTTTATTTGTCTTTAAAAAGTACATTTTGCAGCACGTTATATTAGAGAACAAAATGCTGCATATGAGACATTTCTCAATAATCATAAGACTCTCTAAATAAATACCCCGGAAAAGCATTTCTAACGTTGTAATTATGCAACAAATTTATATGCCTCTTTATATGATGCAAGAGATAATGAAGTGAATCATTTTCAACGTGCAGTGAATTATTCGGCATATTTCTATGCATTCTGTTAGGCTATGATTATGTCCCTCTGATTCTGCTTTTGTATGTGATCCATACATGGAAACTGGATGTGACGCAACTCAACATTATTAATCAAGACACAATGCGAGTTGCTTAGTATAGAACTATTAAGTTAAACTTAAGCAATTGCTGGTGTAATGGATATCTCAAATTATCTTGTCCGAACTGTCTTCTTGAATAGTATTCTTTGAAGAAACTTGATGACAATGATTAAATGCATGTATCTCTTCTCAAATATGTTTATTCCTGGAAAGCATTTTCACCATCAAGTCAGTCAATAAGTTCTTTAAGATGATTATTTTGTTACTAATATTTCATTGCATAAGAGACGATTTTATTTAGTTTTTTTGCATTTGAACAAAAAATATTAATGTTCTTTGTATAGAATGAGATGGAAAAAAAAGTATAACTAGCTTTAATTCATTTTGAGGAATACTTAAACTTTCAATATTTTCTGTGTGATTTGAATATAAAAATTTAAAAAATTCTTTACTTTTATTAATTTATACATGACATAATTTACACATAATCTTAT
>BMAW01092737.1:463871-600682 GCA_019974015.1 Nephila pilipes | reverse complement strand
ATGAATAATCTGTAATATATAATTTTTAAGTAATTTTTAGTATAGCTTCATGTATAATGTAACTTAAAATAAGATTTTTTTCTATATACTTTTATTCTGAAGTAAGACTTAAACAGAGTTCTTTCTTTTTTTCCCTACTGTCTGATGAAACAACTCAGCTTAAATGATTTAGTAAGTTTTATAAAATGAAAAAGTTTGCTACTATTTTCTTTTTTTTTGCTCATTAATTTAAAATGAGAAACAAAGCCGCTATCTTCTAAGTGATTCATCATTAACATGATATTGTTTTAACAGATGACGCATTAATCTTACTTTTGATTTTATGGCAAATAATATTCATTCCTAATAATTTCTTTTCAATATATATTGCACAAAATTTTATTCCAATATCGAAATAAAGATGATTTCCTCTTTTTTATATGGGTGGTTTGAAATTGTGAGAATAATGCACCTTTATTTACTTGTTCATTTACAACTTTATCTAAAAGGCAAAGTGTGATTGGTTGCACACATCAAATTAGTTCCTTTGCCTCGTTAAATTAGTATTATAAAAATTTACTAACCAACTTCTGAAATATTTATTAAATATGAGATTTTAAAATTATTTTAAAAATTAACACGATGAAATTCAAAATGTTTTCGATTTTTGCGTAAGCAG
Organism: Nephila pilipes; assembly: GCA_019974015.1. Taxonomy (NCBI): domain Eukaryota; kingdom Metazoa; phylum Arthropoda; class Arachnida; order Araneae; family Nephilidae; genus Nephila; species Nephila pilipes. The sequence goes on along the minus strand of BMAW01092737.1, from coordinate 600,024 downwards.
CAAAAACGAATTATTTTCCCTTCTATATTTAAATAATTTAAGTTACTTTGTTGTGGTAACTAAATAAACCAAAGAGTGCATTGTTAATGATTGTTATTTGTTTTCAAGAGTGCTATTCTTAAGGGATATGACAAAGTCTTTTTGTAAGCCGCATTGTATTAAATGGGAATATAATGTCAACCGCAAAGTGAGATAAATTAATGAACTGTTTTATTCTCTTTGTCGATTACACCCGAATTATCTCACTATAAGCATTTCCACAGTTAAAATGAAATGTTATGTGGAACTGCGAATAAAGTAATAATTTCATTGTTTTTAAAATATAAGTAAATCTGTAAATATCACTATTTTTTACAACAAAACGTTTTAAAAACAAGAATATAAATGACAACAAATAAAAAACATTAATTCTAATTATGCTATTTTTTATGTCAAAATTTTTTAAAAATAAAAGCGGGAGTAATAAAATTTATTAATAAATTCCAATTACGCTATTTTTATAAGCAATTTGTACTTAATTTACCAATACTCTGAAACAAATTTTTTTTTTTTCTCATTTATTACGAGCATGAGTTGTTTTGAAATGAAACATTTTAAGAGATAAACTAAACCTGTTAGTCTAAAAAAAATAGCAATTTCTTCGATTATATACGCTCATATCTCTCTCAACTTCTTTTACACTATTTTCGAAACTAATTTTTAAAAATAACATATATAACGTAAAATATAGTTAAAATTGGCAATTAAAAATATTATGGAAGGGAACCTTATTTTTCGAGACATTTGTGTCTGTTACATAAAAATGACGACGTAAAATAATTTTTTTGTTGCAGCGAGGCAGGTCCCAACGGTCTGCAACTTGTGCTTCCTTTTTGTCATTATTTAGGGCAGAGATATAAAGATCTCTTTCTACTGTCCTCTGAAGAGTTTCATGGTTTTTCATCGTCTTTTTCTCTAACTTTACTTCCTCCCTTTCCGTTTTTCTTTGAAGGAGAGTTAAAAAATGTTTCCATGCGGAAACATTTCTCTTGTTGCTCTGCCTTCCTCCTTTTTTCAATTTTTTTTTCTCTTCGTCGATTTTCTCAAATTTAAGCAATAAAATGGGAGTAGAGTCGGATAATCTCAAAGAAGCTATCTTTTTCCCCTTCGTCTACCTTTCTTCATGTGTTCGAGAGATCTTTGTTTGGAATTTGGCAAAATGCACTTTCGCTTTATTGCGAGGTTTTCGTGAAAGAAAGCAAAGTGGGAATTAGTTGATGATCTAGAGTGCTTGAAGCGAATTTTGAAGCAAAAATTGCATTCCCTTTTTTGTCCAACGTAACTGATGGATCTAGTTGTTGAAAATATCTTAAAACTAACGAATATATAAAAACATTCTAACTGCATAATATAATTTGTCTTATTTCTCAATGTCAAGTTATATAATGTCGATATTTTTAAAATATTTTCTATAGATATCAATTTTATTTAAATATGATTCAGGTGAATATATTTCTCATTTTAAAGTTTTCTCATCATATTGACAGAAAATCTGGAAAGAAAATAAATTGTGACATTACTTCATGTTTAAAACTAATGATTTAATTTTAAGCAAAAGTTTCAAAGAATGCAAATGGAATAATTGATCAAATCTAATTATTTTAAGGACATTTTAAGAACAGTTGGACAACAGAACAATCATTTAATTGTTCAGTTGAAGATTAATTATGCATTTAAGACCTGATGTAATAGTTTACCTATTTAAAATTGAGGCTATATGGTAACTTATTGATAGTCTATGGAAGTTATATATGTGAGTAACATCGAATATTGAATAGTGGTAGTATATATATTAAACGAGTCATTAAGTTCTTGTATGGCATGGTGGGAAGGCTTAGAGTGGAAGTAATTAGCTCAGATGTAGATCTCAATACTTGACCCAAATCTAAATCCGCTGACGGAGCAGTCTCTTATTTCACAGAATACCCCAATAAAGGGTTCAACGTATGCGGCCAAATAGATTGATTGAATTTTACTTTCAACTTTGAAAAAATAATATTAGAATTCCTTTGTTACGTTCTCAACCTCTTAAATACATTTCTTTTATTCAAAAGGAAAAAATTCAGTTTTTGATAACTTTTACACATTCCACGCTTTTTGAATTACAATTATTGTTTCATTATTTCAATGCATAATGGAGAAGAAATTTTTTTCGGAGAATTAATGCTATATAAAACCATACTTTTCTAATCATAACATATTTTAAAACAGAGTTAGGTATAAATTATTGATTATTTGGGTAATGAACAAATAAAGTTTAGTGATAAGCCAAATTTGCGGTAGATTGTGAAAGAATGTGTATTATTTTTATATTTGGTTGAGAAAATACAAATGTAAAGAAACGTGAGAAACTGGATTATTTTTTATTAGTGACAGAGTGATTGTGGAAACTTTTTTGGCACAAGAATCAGATTCGGCTTGGTTGTGCCAAACAAGGTGTGATCCAGGGTTAATCGATGAAAAGAAGAAAAAAGACGAGAATTGGTTGACAAGGAGGAAGGTCGAAAATAAGGAGATTGCTAAGGTGCCCCAGGGGCGCTTCATACGTGTTTACCAAAGACAGTAAGCCCCATGGGAGAGAGGAAAGATCACTCGGGTATCTCGGGCAGTAATAAAGATCCCTCAGGGGATTACCTACTCTAAGTAAGCCCTCAAGGGATCTTTAGTGGTAAAAAAATCCATTTGAAATAATCGAGGGATAGTCTATAATTTATTTTTGCACTTATTTCAAGAAACTTATTTGGGAAAAAGGCGAGCAAGACTTTTTATCCATGCAAAATGTTTTGTTTTTATTTTCTCACGAAAAAGCAATTCTTTGCTATAATATATCACGAATTGTCTGATTCTTTAGGAAACTTTTATCAAAGTGTTACTCGAAGAACTGCGCTAAGAATATTTTAACACTTTTTTCCCTACAAATAAATGAAAGCATCCTTCTGTATAGAAGTGTTTTGAAGTCACAAATAAACGTAAGAATTATATAAAAGAAAGTACTATGAAGCGGAAGGGAATATAAGTAAAAATATACATTCTTCCAGAGCATAGCTTTACTTCGGAAAAAAACACAGTAAGAACCGGCCATTTGAAAAACAGCGAGTCCCTATTTTGAATATTGATGACTACTTTTTGAGTAAATAAGGGGAAAAGGAGGCACGTTTGACGGTATTTGGAGAATGTTAAAATGGCGCTTCTTGCATCCCAAATGAAAATTTCAATAATCATCAATTATTCTTTTTTTTTTTTTTTTTTTTTTTTTTTTTTTTTTTTTTTATCTCTAACTACTGGTTTGTACCAAAATTTTGCTTCAAATATTAACATTTGAATTTATTTTAAAGAATCTGTGATTTACATTTCGATATCGTTTTGAATTTTGAACTTTTCTTGAGTTATATCTTCTGTTGTAACTTAGACGAAAAACAATGGAAGTCGAAATTTGTGATCGGAATATTAAGTTTTGGGGATGCATACGTTTCGTTGAGCGTGCTAAAGCGCTGTACCTTTTTTTGAGATTGTAAGGAGACACAGTATTGCTAAATCCCAACTGATTCCAAAGATGATAAAAAAAGACTTTCTACATTTAGTAAACTTTTGTCGCTTTTTTTCGTTACGCTTAGCAGATAAGACTTGGATTAGAATTCTTCTTCACCTTAGCTATTATGTTATCTTGAATCTTCTACAATGGATTTCTTTGAGTGAGAAAGTCTGAACAGGGTTTCTAAGTTAAGATCAGAAATTTGAGAATGCTTCTTAACAGAGTTTATAAATCTTTTAACATCAAAAAAATATTGATACAATTTTTAAGTTTCAAGTAAGCAAGAATAGTTATTAAAAAGTGTTATGAAATGGTCAGTAAATTTTAAAGATTTCTGATTTATACAATATAATTTTATTATTTTGTCCAATTATCAGTAATTTTTTTTAAAAAAATTAAAAATAATTTTAAATTCATTTACTTAATGATTATTATTCTGACGTATAATAGTTTTTTTTTTATTTTTTTTGCAAACTTTTTAAAATGATAGATAATAAGCAATTTCTCTTACAGTTCTCGTATATTACATTATAGTTTCTCATTACTTATGTTAAGAGTAAATTTTGAAAGTTTGGTGTTTGATAATTAATTTTATTATGCATTAATATTTACCACTCACACACAATCATTAGAACTTTTTTCGGTTGATGAATCATTAGAACTTTTTTCGGTTACATGAATATAAAACCTTTATAGGCAATGAACGCATATTACTCTAGCATGCATATAAAAAGGAGCCAATATGGTATTCAAATATTCTGCTTTCTTATTTGAAAAATATGTTTTATGAACCAGTCTCTTTCTATGATAGAAATATCATGATATACTTGTAGATTACACTGAAATGCTAAACAAGTTCACTTTCCTGATGATGTCAAATGATACCTGAATTAATTGGGTAAGGATTTCTTTCTCTCGAAACAGCTGTAATTTACTTTAAAACTAAATTTCTAACAATTATAGATTTTTTTTTTTTTCATTTTAATCATCATATATTTTAAAATTCGAAAATCATAAGATTTCACTCTCCATAAAATGGCAGTAACAAGATTTTCAGAAAAGAATTAATTGATTGGAAACTTATGATTTTAAAGCATGCATTTTTAATGGGAATCAAAATGCATTCAGGTGATGCTAATCTTTTGCATTCAGAATTGCGAGTCATTTACCTGATTTACATTTGGCCATTGATTTTCAGTTATCTTGAATTTTTTTTTCTTAGAAATTATATCGATTAGAAAAATTCTTTATAACTTAATTTAATATAGTGAAATAATATCATTTTTAGGTGATTTTCTTGAAACCATTTATCGTTAAACGACGTTTAAAACTGACTATTGAACTAAATATATTAAATTACATATGAGATATTGTGATTCATTTATGTACGAATGTATGGATTCGGAAAATTGAGACAATTATTATTGAATATTATTTCATTTTAAGCATAACCATAAAGGAAAATATTATGCACTGACATTTTATTCATACATTTGAATAAATATACATATTTTCTGAGTTTCAGTAGAAAAGCTATGAAAGAAAGGTTGCTGGATATTCTTTTGCGTACATTGCTTTCTATACGTATTAAACAAGTGGTAGACATTTTATTCGTTACATGAATTACAAAGTTACTTTAAAGAGGATGGCTTCAATTATTATTTATTACAAAAAAAAATCTAACCGATTTATTACAGTTATTTTTAATAAAATGTTTTTAAAGAGATGAATAAGTCAAAGTGTTTCAAAGCATTCACAAAAAGTTCAAAGCTTCAACATGTGCAAAATGTCATATTCTTTATGATACAGAAATTGCATAAATTCGGGAAAATATAGGTATGTTGAAATATTACGGAAAGCCGGACTTGCAAGAACAACTTAAAAAAAAATCTCTCGAATTCACTGAACCAGTAAATTTGAATATTTGGAGTACTTAAATAAGGTCGATTTTTGTTTGGAGATATTTTTTATCATATTGCTTAATTCCTTTTGACACTAATCTAAGAAAATCTACACTTTTGAAAAATGTAATATAGTGGTAGTGTCATTGTGATGAGAATACATTAGCGTTGCTGACGAGTAAATATTGCGGCGCCATCTGTTGACGTAATAAGAAAATACATCAAGCTCTGATATAACCATTTTAATGCCATTTTGCTGATGTAAAAATAATGGTGGGACTACAGATTAAATAATATACCGTGATAGGAGATTTGCATTATGTTTATAAGAAACACACATTAAACAAGTAATTCATTTTCGATTATATAAAATGGCTTCGTGTGATATTAATTTCGAACGCGGGATAAGGTGACACATTAAAAGCTGCTGAAATCTATCATGGTTCATTAAATTGAAGAATTATCAAACCACACCAAAAAAGTCACAGAGACGAATTACTCTGAAACTCAGGATAAGTGTTATCGGCCATTATTTTTTTGAAGACTCTTGTATAAACTGCTAAAAAAAGTTTAGGTTAAGATCCTAGAGGCCTGCTGACTGTTCTGCCAATAGCTGTCCTAGCATTCCTCTAAAGGGATAATCCTCATCTCTACTTCCTTTCAAAAAGATGTAAAATGGCGTGGAATTAATCATTTTACTTTAACCATAAACTTATTTGTTTCACCTATTTCTCCTAATGGATCTATTACTCAATATATCATCATGTGGTTGGTGGATTTCACAATAAAGTGCTGGACAGGGCACACAATAACTGAAAATTTAGGAACTCCTCCATCGATTGATACAGCTCTGGAAAGAGATATTAAACCTCTCTTAAATACTATTCAAATGATCTTTAACTGTTATTGTCAAATCGTTATCAAGCGGTAAATTCTAAGATTATAGAAAACAATTTGAAATTCCAGTGTTTATTTGGTAAATGTAAAATCAAGCTTCAAGATCATTGAAATGCTTTTATAAAATATAAAATAAATTTCTGCCTTATTTAAAACAATCAAATGAACATTACAATTCACTTGGAGTATTACGACATTTATGTAAGTAAAGGAAATTAACTGAAGTGTTGAAGCATTTCTTCATACAGATAGATTATTTGAAAATATAATTTTCTTTTCATACGCAGTTTTAAGAATCGAAGATTCCATTTTGTAAAAGAACATCTTGTGCTCTTCTTGTTATGCAGTGAATAAATGTAATCAAGGCTAGAGAAGGAGGAGAAATAATAAAAGAGCCAATGCGAAGACTACTATAAATAGCACTGTGGTCCTCAAATGCTCTATAAAAAGTTTTCTAGAAACTGTGACATGAAAACGATGATTTGCTTCACAATATTTCAACACAATCAACTGAGATTCCTGAAAAAGTGAGATGAAGACGGATATAACTATTGTGCAGACAGAAAATTTATTTTTACAAAAGAAGAAAATAATGAGAGAAGTCATTGGACCAAAGCATGAAGCTAAAGCAAGTGACAACCGTTATCGAAATATAACAATTAAGCATTCATTATAAAGCATTCAAACTGGATCAATGCCTATTTTAGCAATTCAATTTTCTTAGCACATTTTTGTAAGAGTGCAAAAATTTTCGGGATATGTCACTGATATCTAACATTTTTTTCATCTTTTACAATGATTAATTTTTTTCATAAATCAAACAAAATACTTAGCTATTTCCATTTATTTTAAAATGAATTCGTTTTTCGAAAAAAAAAAAGTGCAATTCGATAATTGAAGAAAGATTAAACGAAAGTTCGAAAGCTGGAAAAGTTTGAAATTATTTTTTAATATTTTTGATGATATCTCTTTACCCAAATTGCTTTGCACTCCTCCATTTAATCTTACATAATATAATCTGACACCACACAGAAACCATACCTGAAGCAATGTATAGCATTACACATATTAAAAGCTAATAACTACGTGATACAGTATAAAATGCAACAGTGAAGAATGGCAAAACATGATGCAAAAAAGCATAACATAAGATTGTATATTGCGACGATCTGCAAAATAGTGCACAATGCTACACCTTTATTTTAGTGTTTTATAGTATAACAATTACGCAATACAATTCAGGAAAAGCATTCACATCATAAATAATATCGTATTTTGTTAACAGGCAACATGTTTTCTGAAACGAATGTAATTCTATATTTGCTTGGAAAGGAAATCTCAATTGATCTGGTCTTGAGCCTTTATAAGGAATAAAGTAATAACAAAACAGTTTACTTTCATAGTATTCACGAGAATTACTGTCATTTAGAATTGGAGGATAGTGTATTTCCGAGAATAAAATGATAGAAAAAAGTCTCATATCCACTAGCAATGTTTAGGATAAATTCCTGCGGATCCATTTTGCGCCATTGTTATTTATGTCAAAAAACTATTTTATTTAACTTTAGAAACTTAATACTAAAATAGTTTTTGAGGAACTTATTACATAGCTCCTTCTTCGTGTTAATTTTTTGAAATTATACATACTAATAAATTCTTAATAATTCAATAGAAATTTCTCATTTCTAAGACGAGGTTTGTTCCATTTACAAATATTATTTCACACAGAACTGAAAAAACTAACAAATTTTAACTTCTGTATTTAAAAGTTATCACTTAAAAATCAAATGAATAAATAAAGAACATTTGTCTGAAATAAATATTAAATATAAATTCGGAATAAATATTCCATGTGAATATATGCAATGAATTCCATTGTTTCAGACAGTTTCTTGATATTGAGCAATAATACGATAGATATATACACACACACATTCACGGATCATTTCACTATTTTATTCTTTTTGTGAAATGATTCATAGTAATGGATTCAGATAAAATAAATTGCTTATGGGTGAGTAATATAATATTCGTAAAGCAGGTAACATATTGAGATCAGTCTCGTGATCTATTATGAAATAACTCATGTAATGTTGGGACATTTCCGATCTTAATTTGAATTAAAAAAATTTCTAAGATAAAAGTTAAAATTTTCTTAACGTTTCCCAGTAACTTAATGGATAAACGAGGAGATAAACTGCCTATTAGCTAATATATTTTTATATTTATTTTCAGATTACACGTATTTAAAATGCATGATCTAGTTTAATTTACGTAAATTGCAAAACCGCCTTTAGTAATTTAAGTCTGTTAAGAAGTTATAAATTTTTATTAATAAGAAATTGCTATATGCAGCAATTCATTTAAAGACACATTTATAAGACATACTCTTACGCCGTATAATACTCTATAAAACCAAACATATTACTACCTAGATTAATATTACGATCGGAAGCAGCATAAATTATAAACATAATTTCATGCAATAAAATTACTATAAACTATTCAAGCAACCAATGATATTAATTTCTATGATTAAATTAATAATTAAATTCTTACTTCGACAAAATTGGCGTTGATGTAATCTGAGCCTGGAATGTCAAGATCCGAAGACAAACGAATTCTTGTTTGATCGTCTGAAAAAAAATTGTTATATAAAATGTATGAAATATTTGATAATTTATTTAGGTTTGAAAAGAATGGCATTATATATAACCAGAAGTTTTTCAAAGAAAACTTCATTATTTGTTTAATTTATCAATAATGTTCATTTTATAATCATTGTTTACAATAAAATGAGTATTTAACTATTATAATTTTTTTGTTTTTCTCAGAGCATGATGAAAGACTTATTGTTACTTTCTAAATTAAAAAGTGTTTTGACTTAAGAAACTGAAACTGAAACAAAACACATTAAATGACAAATCTAAGTAATGTCACAAAAATATTATATGAAAACCAGACTTCAAATATTCCTTTTTTTTTAAATATAAAAAATTGCTCTTGGAATTTAAATCGCAGAGAACGGCACTTGCATGACATCTTTCTCACAGTTTATTTAGTTTCAGATCGACGAAATTGAGAGAAAAATACTTCACATGATATATTAACGCTATGGTATTAATTTCGGAAGTTTGGATTCTACCTTGGTTTGCGTAATGAATAGTTTATTAACTTTTAACAGATTTATTTTTTGTCATTTCGTCAACAGAAATTTCAGATGTTATATTTATTACATAGGAAATATATGCTTAAGAATAAAATATTTTTTGTCTCTTCCATTCGAAAATGTAATGCATTTTCTGAAAAAGCTATTAATTTCATAAGAATGGAAGCAACACATTATGTGTATAGAAATATGTATAATTTAGTTGATCAATTTAATTTGAAACTATTTGAATATGTTTTTGAAATCGTTTTCATAAAGAATAATTAAATTTCTTTCTTTAAGATAGTTTAATTTCTCCACATTTTTCATGTCCGGCAAACTCTACCAACTTCAGCGAATCAAAATATTTTTTCAGCTATTTCTCTTCAATATACTTTCCTGACAAAGACGTTCGTTGCAACTGCTACATATATGTTATGAGTCCATTTTATTTTTTGTAGGATCAATGGAAATCAATGGGAAGTATGTGATTGTAAGTGTTAAATTAAATCAATCCTACATAATTATATGAAAATGGCAATTATAATTAAAGAATAAAAATATGACAGAGTTTATAATAAAAATGTATTTCAGTTTAATTTTGTTACAATAATATTTTAAACCATTGTTCTCTGAATACTTTTTAAAAGCCTTCTTTATTTTTATAAAGCAATTTAAAAAAATACCTTGAAAAGTACATTAGGAAATTTCAAAAAAACTTGAAGAATTTTTATAATTTTTTTTGACGATTTGTAAAATTGATATAAATACCGTTAAATGCAGAAATAGGTTGAAAGTAATTTCCATTAGTCAAAGAAAGGAGGGGAAAAATTAAAATTACGGAAATTTTAGAATACTTCTTATTATTTGTTAAATAAAACTGAATATTTTATAACAGTTTATTTTACAAAATGAATTTCTGTTTAATTTTATTGATGAGTAAAAAATAAGAATCTTTTAATTTTAAATCTAAAATATATTGTATTCTGGGAATCTCAGATATAATAAATATAATCTGAAGTTTTGCAGTGTTAAAGAACAAATGCTGATTATGCGTTGTAAATAATTGGAAAAAAGAAAGCAAACATCCCCCCAAGAACTTAATGTAGCGAAAATTCCTCTAATGAAATAATTCTTCGATATAATTACAGATGGCGCTGCATATCAACAATTCATACCATGGAATTGCTTTCGTCTGGAAGTGCCATGGGGGGAAAAAAACGCACAGTTAGCGCTTATTTTTCCTTAGGGAATTCAGGAAAGGCGAAAACATGTCTTTAATGGCATTGCAAATCCCTAATGCGAACTACGGAACTCAATCAATGAAATCCATTTACATAATTCATTAATTTGTGACCTTTTCGCTGTCGTGGGAGTATTCTTTGCGATAAGCATATGATCAGTGTGGCTACTAATCGCTTGTTTACAAGATTTCTTCTAAATTCAATATCGAAAGAGAAGTTAGTTGCTAATAGGCATTCTGATGTGGATGATAATATTTTAAGAAAGTCGGACAATTTTTTGATGTGAAATGCTTCATTAAAGAATAGTTTTCAAAGAACTTGGGAAAAAAAATAACACAACCCGAATGTCATAAAAATGGCTCAAAAGTTAAAATTGTTTTAAATTAATTCGAAACTGTTTAAGTATCCCTGATTAAAAAAGAATTTGAACACTCTTAAATTTCTTTCTTTCTTTTTATTTCTTATTGTTTAAAACTTTTACGATAGATATTTTTTGGATTTCGAGTACTCTAATAAAGTTAATTTGAATAATAAATCTATAAATATATATCAAAAAAAAATTATGGTCTAATACATACAGTACTTTCTTCTAAATAGAGAGTATTCATTTTTGTCTTTTGCTTCTGTACTTGCTTAGAAGTCATTAAATGTTAAGTTTAAAACTATACTTCTCATTTATGTTCTTATTCGAAAAATAAGTATTCGTTCGAAAACTTCAGATTTTTTTTAAAATTAAAATTTGTAATTGAAGGCGTAAATTAATTTAAAATCTATTTTATAAAATGAAACTGACAATATTTAATGCCGATTGTTTAAACCGTTAAATATTCTTTGGTTTAATTTTCATTTCCTTCGACAGACGAAATGTAGAAATTTGAATTAGTTTCAGAGTTCAACATAAAAAATTGTATGCTAGAAAATGAGTTTAAAAAAGAAAGATAAATTCGTTATTACAGGTTTTAAATTAAGCCTTCACAAGAAACATTATTTATTGAAATATAAACTCACGTTAACTACATAACTCGCTATTCCAATATCTTAATTTTAATTGACTCTATAAACAAGATTAATAAAATATTCTCTGTTACAATGCTTTTATGGCTGAGCTGGATTATAAATATTTTTATGAATACTTTTATTGCATAAAGTTACTTTTCAAACATTATCATGAGAATACTTATTTTATGAGAAAATACTAACTGTTTCAAAATGTAGCTATTTAGATTTCGATGGATGGCAGGACCTACAGAAACTAGAGCTGAATAATGTTTATCAAACTCTTTTACGTAATATTACTTGAAAACCTGTAATGTTTAGAGGTTCTCGAAACAACTAAAAGAGAATATTACTATTTACTAATAAAAATTAATATTTGTTTTGGAATAAATTATTTACAGGAACAATATAATACTACCTTAAAAACATTTTTACCTTTAAATTTATTTCGTCTCCAGTGTAGGCTCCTGAGATGAGCTTTATGAAACCAGAAATCAGTAATAAATTTTTTTGTCACATTAATAAATGAGTTCGAATTATATTTATAAATAATGGTCTCTAAGAAATAATTCGACTCCCATATTATTTTAATTGTAGTAAATGCATGAAAATAATCAAAGATATATACTCTTTTTTAACTTTCGTGCTCTAAACATGTTATTGAAATTTTAATACACGTTTAATGGCCTCTAAAGTATTTCATATCGCCTTATAATTCTGAGAAATTATAAATTTAACACAATAATGAAACAGAAAATAATAACATTTTTAATACTGTTAGGATATTAGAATGCACCCTTTAATAATATTCTATGAACGTATTACGCTTAGTAAATCTTCAATGCAATAATTAATTTTTCAACAATGTTTACCTCTTCATATTTTATGACTTGAAATGAATTAATTATAGATAAATGTCAAATGCATATTAAATTGCTAATTGAGTGCCTTGTACATAATTGGGAAAAAAAAGCTCATTGCGTCAGTCTCCCCCAAAACTTTTTTCGAAAAAAAAAACGATAAGTTGTGGTTATTTAAAAAAGAAAATCATCATTTTAAAACTTAATTTCATGTTTAAATGTGTTTTCAAGTAGTATATAATAATTCAGAATTCAATGAGGGATTACTTTTTTAGTTTAAATTTGTCTCTCATAATTGTATACAATTTTTGCTATTTTATTGATACGCACATTTCTTCAAAAAATATATTTCAATTTATTTTTTCCCACAATAATTTTTTCTCTAAAAAATCAGATTTAGAGCTTTAAAGGCGGGTGGGGAGGAGGGAGAGATGAAATTTCGTGTCTCTTACTTTTTTCTGTAAGAAAAATGCTCATAGTAAAAGGTTTCGAATGCATCTCTCAGAATTTCTAATTGATTATTATGTCTCATTGAGTGAAATAACTTAGTTTTGGGGATAGAAAAAATACAAAAATCCTGAGTAAAGTCATTTTTTGGTCTTTGTTTATATTATAAATAATATTTACTAAAAATTTAGTATACTCAAAATTTTCCCAAAATACTACTGATTATATAAAAATCTAACTTATTGCAGGGTTATTAAGGTTTTTCAGATTCGTCAAATGAAAAAAATATTGTTTTTGTCAACAATTAACTAAATTTAACTATTTTGCCTCGAATTATTTAACTACCTATCCAAACATTGACTTACTTCTTACAACACTTAAAAATTCCAATATTAGACAGTTGATAAAATTTTAATAATAGCTGTAATTTCCTTCTATAGTAAAATAATTCTATAATGTAAATAAATATTATTATTATTATTCACCCGTTTCATAAAACTCTAAATTGACTTATAACAAAACTTATTTGAATCCTATTTTGGATCTTCTCCTTTTTGTATATTTACATCTAAACTCCGGAAAAGAGGAAACGGCCATTCTGCTGCTCCTACCAAAAGCTTTTAACTTTTGAAAGGATCGGGGAATCTTTTCAGCGAAGAAGGATGATTGAACTTCATTGATATAAATTCTTCCTACTTCTTTTCGGGTGAAGACTGATTCCCTGTTTTCCAAGAGGCAGTTTTGTAAAAAGTTCAAAACGTTTTTTAAGCTTACATTTCAAATATAACTATTACAGAAATCAATAAATGTTTTATTAAAAAAATAGAGTGGAATAAAAAGGAACGAAAAGATAAACACGCGCATAAAAAGAATACCATGATCCGAAATATAATTCTGTTTGAGAATATTCTTATAAACAGCTCATCATTATTTGCCCGAAAAGGGCAAACTGGAACTCTTCACTAAAAAGGACAAACATATTTAAAGCCCTCGAGTATCATCCGACGCAAGTTAATACCGAAATAAAGCAATAACCCGAAAATTTTTCAATTTTTAACCAACCCCAAGTTGAATTAAAAAAAATAAAAAGAAGAGGAGAAAGAAAAGAGAATTCTCCCCCTTTGTTCTTTCCGAAAATCCTGATATAATCTAGTTTACTCGACAGATCAGAAGTGCCTTGTAAATTTGTTGAGCATCTAGAGTTTACAACGACAACAAATCAAAATCAAAAATGAAATTGACTCTTCGACGGTCTTTGAAAGCGATGATAAAAAAAGAGCAAACCAACAAGACAGCCTTTAAGAAAATTAAGCGAGATGTCGTACGAAGCTAATTACTGACTCTTAACAATGTCTTTTTTTTATGTGAGAGAGTGCCGAAGCTTCATTTATTGGGTTATTTTTTTCTTCTTCTTCCCCAGAACCTATGCACCCGATCACTAAATGTGAGTGTTAACGCTCTGCTTCGCAGCACAGACTATGAAAGGATTGACGAACTGGTTTGTCGTCTTATCCATCATTACATGAGAGGGATGAATAAATAATAAAAATAAAGCTCGAAGAAATATTTTCTTTTTGGACTTTTTTGGGTGAAAATGACACTTGACGTATGTTCTTGGCTTTCTCGTTAAGCCTGACGTAAAGACAAGCAATGAAAATCGCCTGATGCAATACATTCCAGACTTAGTGAATGGAAGCACCGATTTCTAAGGTCCGGATTTTGTGAGAGGTTAAATTTTTCTGTTGTTGAAGACTATAATCGTGTCCTTTTTTCCCCCGACTTAAGTTGGTTTATGTGAAATAAAGCGTACGGGGTTTTCTGTAAATGTTTGTCAAATCCTTCGATACTGTCGGAGGAAATTCCACCCGAATGGGCTCATTATGTTAGGTAAGTAGGTATTATTTGTCATAGATCGAAAAGTGCTGAAGCCCCTGTTTTTTCCGCTTTCTTGGAGTCTTTTAGGATTTGTTTTTGAACACATTATATCCATTCAGATAGTGTTGTTTAAAATTTCATACATACATCCTCAGAAAAATCATTTTTCTTCCCTAATAATTCCTTTCCCCCCGAAAAAAACTGATTAAGAAAAGCTTATTTAATCTTAAAAAGAGTAAAGATATTTCTTTTTCTTGCAATTCCACAAAAATTAGTAATTTTTTTTATATGAAAAATGTAATTTAGATGATTATTTGTTAGAGTTGTGGATTGGTTGGATAAACAGAAACATTTTTTTTTCTTTCGCTGAAGTTGACTCAAAAACATGTATATTGTAAGTACTAATGTATCCTGCCCAAAAACTACTTTACATTTTACTTATTTTGAATGAAAATTTAATTTTTATTCATTGCAAATAATGTTCTGAAAAAAATAACTATAAATTACGTTTTACAGAAAAATAAAAATTTTCTTCTTACAAAATGTTCCTTAATTATCATTATTGAATTATTCTTGACTATTCGAAGACCGTCCTTCCTTATTAAATTCTATTGCTGCCTTCTCTCCTTCTAATTGCAAAGTCTATAATTATTAGACTTCAACAGAATATCCATGAGAGCAAGATGAAACACTTTATTAATAATCCTTGAAGAATAGATAACAGCGCTCTCTCTCGAATCCCACTTAACTCGCCAATTCTAAATTATGATCAACCAATAAGCGAATGACAAATTCATTTATACAGATTCAACCACTTTTCTAAAAAAGTCGATCATTAGTAAAAAGTTTTTACTAACACTTGCTTCAATTCAAAAGACTGTCTTCGATGCTTTAATGAAACTTGCGAATGTTTATCAGCCTGAGGTTATTTTCTATTTCTCTTCATTTTTTTTTCAGTTCCTTTTCATTTGTATATCAT
Organism: Nephila pilipes; assembly: GCA_019974015.1. NCBI lineage: Eukaryota > Metazoa > Arthropoda > Arachnida > Araneae > Nephilidae > Nephila > Nephila pilipes. Next base: position 584,106 of record BMAW01092737.1, on the reverse strand, counting down.
TACCTCTAATTCAATTAATTTCTCTTCTTATCTTCAGCTAATTTACCTAATCATGTTTCATTTTCGTTTGGAAGAAATTTTAATTTTATACAATTCAAATTCCTATAAAGTCGTTGGAGTTGGAGAAGTGAAAATCGCGAATAGCCGAATAACACAATATTACTCGATATTATGCAATTACTTTTTTGAAATTTTTTTTTACACTAAAGATACTGTGATCCGTTAGTTCCATATTTTATTTTCATCATTCGATATATCAAGAATTTTGAAATTCCGAGTAAAAATTAAATATTCTCAAAAGCATAATAGTATATGATTGAAAATACATATAATGATTGCAGCTTTCGTTCAAAGTATTCTACAAAGTATTTTGTAGGAAATTAACATACTTAGTTTAAATCTGTGTTTGTTCCAATGAAAAAATCCCTTTTCTTAATGGTATTTCTAATATCAAGGGTACCAAGATATGTAATGAATACTAAAACGCCGAATTTAAGATTTCGTGTTTTTGTGACATATATTTCTTTTAATCATTAGTAAAATTTATATTATACGCATCTCATAATGATATTTTAATCATTATATAGAATAATAAAAATAATTTTTTAGTTAAATTATTTTTTGATTGAATATGCGCATGTTTTCGTAATACATATTTGCATTTAGGCACACTTTAAAAAATACTATTAACAGTATGGGTCCAATTTTTATATTTTTATAAATAATATCTAAACATATAGTGAAACAAAAAAGAAATCCATCTTCTCTAAATAATGCCTAAATCTTAAAAAAATAATATATGAAAAAAACGAACAACAATAAAAACTCAAAAATTTTATAGTTCTATATAAATAAAAATTCTAAAATTCTATATAAATAAAAAATAAATAATTTTATTGATCAGGAAGGAAAAAACCCACCTATCATGAATTCTAGATGGATAGAAAAATAACAAGAGAAACTCCACCCGACGCAGAAATCAATTGCAAAGTTACTATAAACAACTGTAAGGAAAATCGTAAACCGGAACGTAAAGCTTAAAAATGGTATAATATTTAATATTCACCATCTTTTGCCGCAGCATTATGTCATAATTTACCTTAAATAAAATTTAAATAATTGATGTGGAGAATGTTACCACCCTTTAGAAAAGCGGTAAATAGCATGTGAGTCAGCAAGGTCAGTAGTTCGAGTCTACTGATGTCGTAACATGGAATAATGGAGCCTACAGGACGTTAGATTCAAACTGGCCTCTAAGACCTCATAGCAAGGTGGGGAAGTTAGAGAAAGGAGGTAAGATGTTAAGTGCTTTCCTTGTTATCCACCCATAACTAAAATTACAAAGTCTGTTGTCAGTAGTTGATTTCGCAATTGTAGTGTGACATCAATTCAACAAATGTTTTCACTAAACTTATGCAATATTGAATATTTTCAGACAATTTATGATGTATATTTTCGATCAAATTATACAATGATAAAGGTTTTAGATAAATTATGCAATGATAGATGTTTTCAAACAAATCATGCAATGTACGCTCAGAAGTGTGCAACAAAAGTTTCAAATTCCTTTCCATCCATGGGCAATTTCTAACAAGCGCGATGTATTCTTAGAAGTAGTTGTGATGGTATTTTTTCCATCTCTTTGTTCATCTTCACAGCAGGAGTATTATTATTTACGATTTGATTTTCATCATAGGGCTTATGTCTTTAAGAGTGCCGCATTGTGTTATGTAATTTTGGCTTATAAATAGTATTATTACATATCAAGGCCGCTGTAGCCTAGTGGTCATAGTCGCGGACTCGCGGCTGGCGATTGTCGTGGGTTCGAGCCCTAATGCCATTAAAACCCCTCTGTGTAGTGAGGCTGATGAACGTTAAATCTGGTAGATGTTCCAAGTCTTCTCCCGATAGTGTAGTGTGGAAGTTTAGAGTAGGAGGCGCTAGGCCACGTGTCGCCATTGTCGCTTGACCGAGGTTCAGAATTATGAGATAAGTCGACACTAGACTCCTTGTTGCTTCTCAGTGCGACGATGATAAACAATCACATATCAAGCAACGTATGTTACTTTTTACATCACAACAAAATACTCCAATCCTCACTTTTCTTGAAAGTACCGATGTTATGCAGCAAATGCAATGACGGAAAGTAGACGAATAACAGTTTGAACAAAATATTTAAAATCCATACTTTTTTTGCTTGAAAATTAACAAACGCAGAATAAATACACAAATTTATACGCGTAACGGAAGCAAACTTATCTCTCTTGTTTTCTGAATGATAGATATTTAATGTTAGAATACCAATCAAGGCACTCGAAGATTAATGGTGTTATTTTATTATCGGCTTCTAAAATATTCGTTGTTATTGGGGGGGGGGATAAAGCAAATCGAATCAACTCCTCTAGTTCACTGGCAAATGTTGTCATACGTTGTCAATAATTATGTATAATTAGAAACTTAAAGAATCAAGCTACAGCATTTTTATAGCAAAATTTTTGTTACATGCTGTTATATTGGTCGAACAGCAAATGTATTAGTTGTGGAATGCGTGTTTGACATGCTTAACGTGTATATATCCAATGTTTCGAAATTTAACTCATGTTACGGATGAGTAAATTTCACTTAATAAATAAAATTTTCCCTCTTAATTCCTGAAAAAATTGGTTATTGTTTCACAAAAGAAGGCATATTAGTTTTACAACTTTCAAAACGCATTAAAGAAGAGAAAGTTCTAGAAATGTAATACAATTAGTGAACGATTTAGCAGTGTTAATAGAAACGGAAAGAAAAAAATATGCTAAATGATTTACGAAAGAGCACAACTAAAGTCGATAAAAATGAAGAATACAAACTCTAAATGTGTCGAAAAGAGAAAGATGAATGTACTGCTACTAATGGAATTTAAATTATTTTCTAAAAAAAATATAAGTTTAAAACTGCTTGGTTGAAATCAATTCAGAGAGAGTTGAATTGGAGAACAATTTTTGAAAAAATATTCTAATTAAAATAAGAAGTTTAATTAAAAGACAGTTAGAGTCGAGAAAATAACAGAATTAAGTTTCAGTATATAAAGGTATTGATACAATAAGTTTATCTATTACTATATTGAAATATATTGTTATGGAATTGATCTTTTCATAACAATGTTTGAAACTATAACAGATTCATAAAGCACTTATTTAAAATATATATACCTCCGAATACCTATATTTCGAATTTATATGTATCGAAAATCTCTACGTATCTAACTTTTTACATGCATTTCGAATTTTCACAAAGAGTAAAATTTTTGTATATGGAACATTTTTAGAGGTAGAATTTAGTTGTGACTGATTAGTCCACCAATCCAAACACATATTGAATGACTATTTTAAGGAATCCAAATATGATGATGTCAAGGAAGATGAATTAAATGAAAAACCACTAAGAAAACAAATAATTCAAGCATTTCAAGCTGCCCAATATGGTTTGAGATTTATTCCTAACGTTCCTGAAGAAATCTTTACCTTTCTGAACAAAAGTGAACATTATTATGTAATGACTTCAGTAAAATATTGTGTTCAAAGAGGTATTAGGAACGACTTTGTCCAACAATATATAAAAATTAGAAATACATATAAACACTCAATATCCCATAGATTGCTTTTAATAAGTTTTCAATTTACATACGTATTGGTATATTGTTTGAAGATGAATTTCTTTGATAGCTTAATATTTTAATCTTTAAAAATATAAAAAAAATATCCTTAATTATGTTTTATTCTCAAAAATATAAATTAGATATATAATTATTTCAATAAGAAATGGATACAAAATTTTCAATTTGAATTTCTGTACGTAGAAATTTATATATATTGAATATTTTTCCTAGAAATTTTTAAGTTAATGATGATCAATTGTAGAAAATATTGGAACATATAGGCTGAAATTTAGATATTTGAGCACTAAAATGTTTTGAAGAAAAATGTTCTTATAAAATATTGAAACATTCGATCTTTAAGATATGTTGAACATTTAAGAAAATTAAGTATTCAAAATTATTCTAGAATTTGCGTACTTTTATATTAACAATGAAAAATAAATGTCGAGAAAAAAATAAAGAATATTAAAATTAAAAAAATGATTAAAATAATTTTTTAAATAATATTTTAATTTGCAAATCAAATAAAAAGGGAAATGAGTTAATAAAATGAATATAAATGATTTTGATATCAAATTGAAATAACTCAGATAAAAAATTTCGATACAGAGTATCACCTTTTTATGTTAAAAATAAGGAAAAACAAAAAATAGTCCCGATACGGGATACTGATATAATTTTATCCAATTCCCTTGGTGTTAAAAACATCACGTAAAATTGCCATCTACTGATGTGATATTCATCCATCTAAAAAAATATTTACTTTTGTAACATAGATTGTATAATATTCTAAGCTTTATGTAATAATTTTATAAAAGATATGAATTATTCATATTAAATTCAATTTTGAATTGGAATTTACTGGAATTCTAAATAAATTATTTTAAGATTGAAAATATTTCTTTGTGGGAAATGCTTTCAAATTATTTGGGGTAGCACAGTAAACTAGATCACTAAATTTTATGCATATTGCATTTTTTACCTTATTTCTATTCATGAGAAAAAGATGAAATTGAAATGTATTTCTTACATGCTTTTATTTCAGGATATCTGTTCTTGCAGATGTTATCAATGCAGTCTGAAGCCGTTGTTGTTCTGTCACGAAAAACATCAGGTAGCGCCTAAAAATAAATGAGAAAAACAATTGATGGAAACATTTTGGAAAAATTAAATAGCTTTATATACATCAGCTTAATAATCAATGTCATTAGAAATTTATATTTGTAAATACTAATCTTTCCAAAAGAGTGCTATAAAAATGGACTTTCTCATAAAAAATCTTTTCTATGACATATAAAGTCTCTTTTTACTGACTTTACGTGCCTGAAAAATGATATTTAAAATTGATGATATATTTTCCATATTTCCAAATATTTTTGTTCCATGCAACAAAATAAAATATTCCTTTTTTTTTTTAAAAAAAAAAGCCGTTTTTTAACATTTCAGGATAAATATGATATAAAAAGTCAGGTAAATAGATTCTGCTACAGAGATTTATTCATAAATTGATATTCATTTTAGCAATTTAAATCTATTTGGTAAGTAAAACACCGTATAAGGTTATCATACTTTTTTTTAAAAAAAATTATAGCTAAACTTACGTTCTTTAAATCAAATCTAACAGGGATAATGTTGTTAAATTAGACATTCAAAAAGAAAATACTTAAAGAATATATTTTTAAGTAATTTTGATGCTTTTCAGAAGGAGCACAAATCAGATACAGTTCTCGTCATTGTATTTATCAAATGCGGTTTGAAATTATCTTATGGAATACTGTATAGAATTTTCTATTGTCTCTACGTATGATCTTTGTTCTAATTTTAATGTCAACATCTGATCTTCGAACAATTTATAAATTTCTAATTCTTCAATTTATTAAAATTTGCTTAATTTACTTAAGAAAATTAAAGCGCTCGCATTAATAATTACTTGATATTTAAAATTAAAAAAAAAATTGACCTTAAAAATATTATGATTTACTTAGCTCATATATCCCATTAGTTTTTTTCCTTCAAAAAATATTATTGGTCCGATCCAACTCTGCAGAAGAATATCTTATTAGTTAAAGGAGAACGAGGTGGCAGTTATATAGGTAAGTTAGGCAAAGTTTGCGTAGATTACTAACATATTTAAATAAGCTTAACTAATTTCTAGAGAGTAAAATTATATATATCTTTATAAGTACAAATCTTTATTAGCAATCCAACTGGACACAAAACGGATTTGTTAGCTATCAGTGCTTAAATGAAGCGTCTCCAGACACATATTCTGTAACGAAAAGTTTATTTTAGTTCCTTCGTCCCAACCTTCACAATTTCACAAGATATTCTTCAAGCTCCCTATCTATGCCCATCTTAAGCCATGGATTGTATTTTTATAAGAGGGTTTTAGACGTTAGCTTTAGCATCTAGAATGCACTGCATATTAATTCATGCTGTCAATATAATTATGAGATTGAAAAGGAATTCTGCAATCAAGTATTAAAGTGCTATAAAGAAGCTTTCAAATAGTAGAATAACCCCATTCAAAGGCTACGATGTAAAAATGAGTTAATTGTAATTGTTTTCGCTTTAAAAACTTTTTTCCATGTCAAGTAAGATCGACTTTTAACGAACTTCTCTAAATTGAAAACCTATATAAACACGGCTTTATTACTGAACACGAATTTAATATTTTAGGCAAGTGTCGCAATTTATATTAGGTTTAGCTATGTCAAAGGTATAGCAGTTATAATCTTGAAGAATCGCGGGAAAGTTGAATGATAAAAATACTTGTCAACTTTACACACACGTTATATCCCATATTTTTAAGACTTTAAAGTATAACTAGACAGCTGTAGGTTCCCATTCCTTGGCTTTTGGCTCGAGCTATTCAAGTGAAACTTTGATACAGAGTGCATTTTAATTTCGTTTAAGACAGGAATCCTTTCTGGTGCGTTTGAGAAAAAAATGTGTCTGTTGAATAAAAATTTTAAAATTAAGTATTAAGTTTTCCTGAAATCATTCATTAAGAAAAATAACAAAAATAGAGTCACTTAGTTGATATTGACCTTTAAATAATGTTCACAACAAAATGGAAATTAAGTATCCAGTTAGCTAATTAATCTACGAATAATCTTATTTTAGCCATCATATCATTAAAAGTAATTCACAAAAAATCAATATATAAAATATTAATAATAAAGTTGATACTAGTTATTTTTAAATAATTCTTTTTATTATATAATAATTTTATTTTCGTTTGAAAAGAAGGTATGCAAGTTATTAAAGGGATATCGATATGAAACGAAAGATGGTTGAAAGATGTTAAAATCCTAAGCGCAGAGACAACTTGAGAAACCTGTTAATTGTAGATAAAGGCGAACATCAAAAGAGGATGAATTTACTTAATATAAACTGAGTTTTGCTAACTGTATTTACTTTTATGTAAAATATAATTCACAAGTTAAAAAATTATAGAGAGGAACTACAATTTTATACCTAAAACTGTTTAAAAAATTCTAAGACAATTTGCGAGGCTCTATTCTACTCTTTTAGTTGTATTTCGAGATATTTTTCATTTTTGTATCAAATATATGTCTGATAAATCTGTTCAAGATTAAAAATAATCATGAAATGTAGTTTTTCTTCATAGATCACTCTACAACGATACAAATGATTATTTCATTTCCTGATGTAGCCAATCAAATGTTAAATATATAATGTAAATGTAGAAGTAGATACTAACTTTAGTTAGAATTTATTACATACCAAAATAAAAAAAAAAGCGAAAAAAAAGTCAATAACCAGAAATATATAATTATTCGTTCCTGTTATAATGAATAAGTTTATTTCTTGAGACATTTAGGATAATTTTACCAAATATTAGAGAATAAGAAACACATTTTGATAAAAAAGTATTAAGACAGAAAAAAGTTCCAATATCAACTGTTAAACTTTTTGTTATAAATTTATATATTTTCTATAGTAATAACCATTTATTCCGAAGAAAAATGCTTCAATTTGCTAAAATTGAAAATTCAAAGTCTTTGTTATCATAATACATGCAACCATTCTTCATACTATAGTAATATTTAGAATATTTCATAAATATGGAATTTTCCTCTTTAAGACTTCCTTCTTCCAATTATTTTGAATTCGTGAACGTAATGTAAATTTAATGGAATATATATCTTATAATCCTTTCAAAATTTAAACTAGTTTATTTCTCTAAATACACGAAAGCGCTTTCAAAAGAACAGAAAACAATGAAGGCTTTGGTGAATTACATTTTTTTCCAACTATAAAAATGTTTTATATTTCTTTAAATAAATTGTCTATAAAATTTCAAATGTTTATAAATATTTTTAAAATTCGGAGGAAAATGTAATTCCACAGAAATCATCATTTTTCATTTTTTCTGATGCATTTTAATGCTTTCCAATAAATACACTCGTCTATACTTAAGGAGGAAGTGGAAATTCTGTAGGATGGTAAATTGTTGGTAGATGGAAGCCTAAATACATAAAGTTAAAAACATCATTTAATAACATAGAGAGGATAAATTATAGGAAACATGTTTTTATATATTAAAAAAAAAGAGCTGATTCAATCAGAGTGAAATAGTGCGGTAAATGCTTTTAGGACTACATAATACTGTAGTCAGAATATTGTATTAAAATAGTATTCTAATACTGCATAATGATGAAGTTAGAATATTATATTAAAATAAGGAAATTTTTACATCTGAAAAACTTTGGAACTCAATTTATTTAACAAAAAGCAAAGTTAACGTTTAAATGCGTAGATAGTGATACGCGGAGCATAGGTTCTCCATGAAGTCCCTTGAGAAAAAATCAAAATCACTATGAAAATCGTTGCAAAAGAAAATCAATATAATACAAATTTAAAAGTTCTATGCAAAGTTTTGCAAATAACAGATTTAACCACCCAAAGAGTGCTTTTCTTATAATTATTATTAAATTAATCAATTAAATATAAGAAATAAAGTAAACGATGAAATATTGAAAAATGACAATAGTTAGCTTTTCCGATATTAAAATTAAAAGAAATGATAAATTACTAAATTAAATATTATAATAAGCCAAATGTAATTAAAATTAAATCAAACGATAATTTATAAAATTGAATATTATATAAGCTACAAATAATTAAAATTGAAGCAAATGGTAAATTATTAAATTGAATATATTTAAGATAAATGTAATTAAAATTGAAGCAAACGATAAATTATTAAATTGAATATATTTAAGGTAAATGTAATTAAAATTGAAGCAAACTATAAAAAATTGTAAAGTGATCTGATGCGCCAAAAGTGATCCACCTCAAACTATAGTCCCTTGGGGGGGGGCACAAAAAAAAGTCTGCCTCACAGCTGTCTTAAAATTTTGAATAATGTTATTTATTTTCAGTCATATCTTGATTTTAGTTTACATATGATTTAAGGTAATACATAAATAGATAATTAAATAAAATACTTAGTTTTTATATTTGTTTCACTTCAATTCAGTAAAAAAATTGGGGGAAATTTATTACGACATATCTATAAAAATTGAGTTCATCAGTGGTGAAAGCAGGTATCAGACATATATTACATATATTTTATTTCAATCGAAATAAAAAATTCAGGAGATATTTATTGTGACGTATTTTTATTATTTATTTTATTTATTGACGTATTAATATCGTTACTGGTGAAAACAGACATAAAATATACGAAAAAACAAGATAAATTTTTAAAAAATGGTCAGGGACGACAGTTTTTGGGTTAACTAAAGCAATAGTCTCTTGGGTTACTAATAAAATGATTTTTTTATGGGACTGTAACCAGCATATGCAAATAACAATGAAACCTTTTAGATACATATGCTATTTGATACATATCTAACTGTTATGAAATCCTAGACCGAGGGGTACAGAAAAACCAATCACGTCACAATGATTGTCAGGGGAAGAGTCTAATCGGAATTATTCTAGATCTCTGTTAAAGATGAATACTAGGGTCTAGAAAATAATGACGCATTATTATTTTCCACGTCATATCTTTACGAAGCAGGATTTTTAGCAATGGTTAATTTGAAATAAAGAAACGTGAGAGCCTGGAAAATTTACAAGAGGAGAAAGGAGTGGCTTTTTAAAATCATTTATTCTTACCAAAATTGCAGAAATATGCAAATATCTCTAAATTCATGTAGCATATTAAACATGTCAATTTTCTTAAGAGATCTCAGAACTCACTATTATTTGTAAATCCGATAAACGTATTTTTTCAAACAAATATAACTTGCCAATGAAGCAAAGCGAAATTTTGCTACGTTTAACCATATAATATTCAAATATATTTATACATTAATTATCTGATTTGCATCTAATTTCGAAGATATAAAAAGTTATTAAAAATATATTAGACTCTTTTTCAAAATTACGAAAAGAAACATTTTACTGCTCGCCGGATTTCGAAATACGACATTGTGCAAAATTCACAAAAGTTATGTTATTTAGTACAAAAATGTATTCAGTTTTGAAGTTAAACATACTTTAAAAAAAATTTAGAGATAAAAAAAATCTTAATGCAATTATACAGGGTGCTTCAAAATTCATGGACAAAAATGTAAGGTTTGATAGAAAACATCTAAAGAAGCAATTTTCACCAAACAATGTAAAGGTGGAGAGAAAGTGATGAGCCGGCTAGATGGCGCTGTAATAGAAAGCATAATGGGCGAGTTTTCTCCCACATCGTCATTTCTATCTTGAATTTCAGACTAAAGTGACTAGAAAAAATTCCATGCATCCTGAAATCCATGGTGACCCACAGTAATCAGGAAAAGGCCATGCATCCTGAAACACTCGGTAGAAATGATGATGTGTAAGAAAACTTGCGCATTATGCATTCCATTATAGCGCCGTCTAGTGATTCACTTCTTGCTCTCTGCCTATGCATTGTGTGATGAAAATTGCTTGTTTATATTCTTTCTATCAAATCTTAAATTTTTGCTCATGAGTTTCAAACACCCTGTATAGAATATGAAATTCAGAGAAAAAATTCAATTAAACTCACAAAGTTTCGTTTCCTGTTAACTCTTAGTGTAAAAATTTGATATATTAGTCATGAAGAAGTTTATATTGAACATGTGTATGACATTTAAAAGTAACATGATTAATATTTTCTGATAAATCCTGCGCGCAAGTTAAAAAATTTTATTTTGAGAAAAATGGTGTTAAAATTTGAAAGATAGTCAGAACTAGTTAAACAAGGTTTAGTTTTTTTCTCGACTGTTCCAGAAGTTTTGGTAGTACAGATAAATCTTTGGCCCCCAAGTGATGAAAAGATGGAACTCTAACATATTTTTTTTTCTCAAAAAATTAAAAATTTTGAAATTTAAGAGTTCTGGGACCCCTTAAGTGTTGTAATTTTAAATGATTTTCAAGCAAATATGAATTCATAAGACAATATTAGTATTTTATTCTTTAATAAAAGTAAAGTATTGGAACTAAGACCTGGTGTGCCCGCGGCTCGATTTTCTTAAAAACATCAATAATCAATTTTTTTATTTTTTCTAGCAACGGCTTTTTTTTAATTGCATCCTTTATTTCAAAAAGGATTGGCCATCCTTTCTTTAAAGCTTATGTTGGATTGCACGTGTTCCTCGTGAAATAAATGTCAGAGTTTAGAATTCACAGACTTCGAAAAATTCGAAAACCAAGGCTTTTAAGGTTGTCCTCACGTAATATTAAAGAATAGGGCCTGAAGTACTTTTTCAGATAAAAAAGCGCTCGGATATTACTTTTATATTTTAACTTCGTTATCCTTTACAGAACAGCACATATTTTATAACACTAGTCATTTCTGACTGAACCAACCCCTTTCTTTCTGGTGTAAAATATATTCCATGTGTCTCTTATATTGTAATGCTAAATGACCTTTAAATCTTTCTTATTCACAAAAATATTGGGGTGTTTTTGGAATGTTGCTCAATTTAAAAGAATGCAATATCATAACAGATGTATGTGTTGTGAAATTGATCCGCTAACCCTAGGATTGCTCAGAAGGGCGCAGCATGAACAGATTTAGCTTTTGTTCCATTGACCAACGATCACATGGTTTATTGAACTTTTTCATATGAGCATATGTGTATTTGTATTAAAATGGACAGATGGCGCTAGTTGTCTGGCTAATCAAATTATGTTCATATGTTCCAGCTTGTATAAAAACGAACGCCCCTTTCACTGGTTTAGTTTGTATTTTGATCTTAGTTGATGTTGTGATCTAGTATATCGATTGCAAATAAAGTAATATTGGGCAGAAGTGCTTGAGTTTTATTTTAGTGATTTCCTTTTTTAGTGACAGCAGGAACACTTTTGTTATATTGAACCCGTTCATTCTGAGCTGCAAATCAAGTGAAGATTTAAAATTGTGAACTAGGACAGGCATTTTAAGTAAAATGGCCCAGGTAGGTTTAGCTCATTTCTTATTTCTGGAATTGTTCTTTACTTTGGATGAGTAAAAAGGTGCATTAGAAACTTGCATTGAATATCGGGTAGACACTTTAGTTGTTCTGATTGTTGGGGTATTTTATATTTAGAAAACGGTTTCTCTGAGAGAATTGCCCCAACAGTCTGTATTACAATGCTACAAACTTATATGAAAACTGGAACAATTTTCTGCACAGAAATGTGTACGAAGTTTCGATTAGGTTCTCTGACATAAGGCGAAGATAGTTTTAACATTGAATTTCTTCTCAACAAAAACAGTACTTACCTCGAATTCACTGCGAAACAAAAGATCTGTGTCGAGATGTTTTTCTGCGTAAACGGCAGGAAGCTCTTCAGCAGCGATGGGCCCAAAATAAGGAAGTTTTGACAAATGACTACCTGCAATTAGATTCATTTCACGTATTTTTCATACTGCAAAAAATAAACTTCTCAATGTTTACAAACTAACATTTATTTCATTCTAAAAGTGTATTTCTACAAAAAGTAATTACTATTTTCATTTTGTAAATTTATTTTTATACTTTTTAATTTTCTTAAAAATCAGCTAAATTCGTACTTTTACTTTGTATTGGAAATACTCATTTGAAGTATAGCTTACATAGCTTTCTTAAAAACAATTTTTCAGGTAATGGATGACATATTTTGCTTAAATTCAACAAATCCAGAAGAGATATGAATCTAACTTTTAAAATCAATGTAAATGTTAAAGTCACGTAAGATTAATTAGATACTACAGTCTTAGTCATGGATTAATAGTCCAAAGTTAAGCAATAAAATCCGAAATAATACTTCATAGATTTTAACATATAATCAACATAATTTAAATAATGATAAAGTATATAATTAAGATATACAACCACTGTTGATACATATTCGGTGACAATTTAAAATAATTGCAATTGATATGAAACGTCTCAAACTAATTATAATTACAAATAGTAATAATTACAATCACAGTATGCCAAATTATACATATAATTAAACTATTTTATTTGATGGTTTTGCTTTCTTAATTTGAAGTTCATATTTTAATTTTCAGAATTGAAGCAGTTTATAAAGTTAGGAGCTGTACAATGATATTACATAATTATATTTCTCTTCTTCTCACTTCCATAATCCGTTGGTAGTCTAAAGTTAAACTAATAAATAGCTCTTTATATCAACACATTAATCTCTCGATTATTTATCACAGAGGGGGGGGGTACTAGAAAGCAAAATGTAACATAATTTAACACATATTTCTTTTATCATCTTTTTATTCATAAATAGATTTTGTTGCATGATTTGTAAAGTTAGTAAATTTTCGATATGTATATTTAACATGTAATTAATACAACAGAATAATTGAAATAGAAATATTATAGAAACAAGAAACAAAAATAAATAGAATTCCTTAAAATTATAATGAAAACTTATACATAAATTTTTTGATTATAGAAAAAGTAAAAAAAAAAAAAAAAAAAAAAAAAAAGAATTTTAATTCTAAAAACTTGGACAAAAATAACCGCACTAAATATTTAAGAAACAGAAAAAGTAATCGAAAGAATATATGACAAAAAAGCAAAATAATTTTCAAAAAATGAAAAATTACAAACGTAGGCATGAAAACAATGAAAACTAAGAATGAAAATAAACTAAGAAGAAAAGGAATTATAGCATTTATAAATTTTGAATGTGGTTATGGAAGATTAACAGGTTTAACATGCTTTACAAGCCCTACATTCCCTACCAAAAAATGTTGCTTAAAAATATGGAAAATCCGTACAGTTCAAACCAAACAAAATTTAAAAAGATCACATGCAATATACGAAACCAAAAAGAGCAATACCCAAACATTAACCAATGCAAAATTAATCTCAAACGGATTTAAAAAAAAGTTAAAAAACTTAAATGAGACAATTATCTTGAAACAACAAAGCAGAAATGAAGACTAACATATCAGGATGTTCTCGCTTTGTTAAAATCGAAAATGTAGCAATGCCTTCTATCAGAAAGAAAGAGTACTAATGCAATGAAGTTTTAAAGAAATAGCAACAGAAGAGAGATAAAAAGAGAGAAAACCATATTTTAAAACAATAATATAAAAATAAAATTTAAATTTTTTAAAAATCAAAACGAAAAAATAAAACTAATTATAATTATTATATTTTAAATTACTTTTAAAAAATTCAAACAAAATTCTGCATGCAAACAAATTTTTTTAAACTTAACCAGGTTGATGTAAATATCACATGTTTTAGACACCAAGTCTGATACAAAATAATATTTTGTGATAAATTATATTTCAAAAACTATTCAGACCTAAAGAATTCCTAAATAAGTGAACTTTATAAATTTCGAAAGGGAAAATGTCCCTTTCCTCATATATATTTCGTGAAATTTTACACTATCTTCTAACTAGAAAAAACTTAAATAGTCCTCTTCGTTTACATTAAGATTAGTTTGTAATAAATTTAAATACTTTGAATAAAAAGATAAGAAAGATTTAACACCTTTTCTATTATTAATTTAAAAGTAAATAGCATCATCAATATATCTAAATATTCAAAAACTTTTATAATAAAAAATTATCTTCATAAAACTGAAAGTAAAAAAATTGCTAAATAATTACTTGTAGGACCGCCTTTAATTTACTTATAAATCTTATCATTAGAAATATATAAAATCTTTCTCTAAAGACTAACATAACAAAGTAATTAAATTTTTCACAGCCAATAACACTCCTTATTAATATTAAATTTCTAATATATTTCTTTTAGAACTGTAATACGATCTCCCACATCAATAGAATTAAAAAATCCTAATAATCATAACTATTAATAGTATGAACCTGTTTATCATTAATATATTTGACTATATTAGCAATATTTTTAATAACAGCAGTGCACTACAATTTAACAATAATTGTTTTGCATAATTTGCTTGCAATTTTATACCAGCAAGAGTAATATGTGTATTCGAGACATTAGTTACTGTTCTAAATTTTATAGATGTTTTATGGAATTTTGGTTTTAAATTAATTTAATGTAATTTAACATTAATATTGACACCAGTTTTCTTATTAAATGCTATAATTCTTTAGAAATTTCTTTCCTACTGTTGCTCACACCTGTAAAGGAATTATTGTTCTCAAGATGCTTATTAACCAAGTAAAAGTAGAATTTTGCACTTATAAAAGCACAATTATTGTGTACTTTGTCTACATAAATAATAATAAATCTGTCCCGGAGATTATCACTAGCGGTTTTTAAATCTTTCAAGAAATCTCCTCATTATCATTAATATCTAAATTTCTAGAAACCATTTTTAATGTCATAATTAATAATGTTTTTAAACTGTTTAAAAGTTTCTTCCATAGTTAATCACTAATTAAGTAGTAAAACTGTCAATATCTAAACTAATTTGTTTCTTAAAATACAATCTATTTTTTTCAAAATGTTAAATATCAAATTAGTTCCGTGATTCATAATATCTCTTAATATTTTATCCTCAACAATATCCAAATCACCCGATATTCCTCACTCATACACTAATTATAAATATTACACATGCAAATATCATCATTTTTTAAATCTATGCCATCATTGCAATTAAAAAGAAAAAATTCCTTTTTTAATTATATTTAAAAGCTTTAGAAATGTTTAAATTTTTAATAGGGATTAATTTTTTATGTTTACTAAGAAGATTGCTAAAATTAATTTTTCAAAAGATTTATTCCCAAATTTATTAGTACAATATTGTACTTTTTTCAGCTCGAAATTATAATCTTTCACATTGTATTTATGGAACAGATAGTTAATTATATCCTTAATTAAATTAGAACACACATTCTCAAGTTTATTATCATGTAATAAATGGTCTCTAAATAAATAAAATTCTCTTTTTTAATGCAAAATAAAAAGCACTTAATACTTTTAATATTAAAATCTTTCCCAAAATTATCATTAAGCTTAGGCATTTTTTTTTTAATGTCTTACTTGTTCATAATTCTTCTCCTGCCTTTTCTACCCCTATCCTTTCTCTTAAACCCATTATTATTATATACCTGACTTCTTTCTATCTGATATATATAGAATTGACTACACTTAACTTTAATTTTTTGTGTCATCAACAATTTTTCATAATATTTAGAGATGAGCCAAAAAGAAAGAAAAAAAAAAGTGAGTTATAAAAACGCTTTGTTTGAGTTAAGTTTATATTTCGAAAAAAGAAATATTTCAATTAATTCAAATATTATTCATGTCATGATATAAATTGTTTATCACTAGTTATATGAGTTTTATGTCGAATTAGAGAGCTTGAGTTAAGACTTTTATGTATATCTAGACATGAAACGAAAAAAGCGTTCTTCACGATATGAATTCTTAACGAGGGATCGTTCATCATAAAGAATAACCTTATTTATAATTTTTTTCGCAATTTATATTGTTGCGTTTAAAGACGTGGAAGCACGATTTTTTTTTATTTAAACGTACAAATTACTTCTATTACTAGACTTGAAGGGAAAGAGGTTTAGAAATATGACTTTTTCCTTTTTGCATTTAAGTAGGCACTCTATTTTATGATTTGATAAAATGCCGGCTTAATAGTTTTAATCATAGAAATGTTTCTCTCTTGGGAAAAAGAAACAAACTAGTCGTGAAATTTAGACTTCGTTTACTACTATAATTTGAGATAAAAATTATATATATTTTATGAATCATTAAGCAGTTATTACATTAGTCATTAGAATTTCCTATGTTTCTTATACTTTTATAATTTTTGAAATTGAAATTATTTTTGAATATACTCTGGTGTTCAAAATTAAGAGAAATTTCCGATTTGGTCGATTATCTCTAGAATTACAGGGTAGATTTTAATGAAATTTGGTGTGTACATCGGGTTGAATATAATAATAGTAATAATAATAATAAAAAAAAAAACAGCAACAACCATTCAACAATTATAATACACTCGCATGATCGTGCGTAACACTCATCGTAGTCGCAAGGTATGAAACAGCAGTTACAGAAAAGAAAGGAAAAAAAAAGGTTAATAGGGTATATGGTCCCCTTTTACAGATATATAGGCCTCGTAACGTGATTTTATGTTGAAAATAAGGGAGTTAATGAATTCTTGTGGCAATTGGTCCCACTCGTTCAGCAACGCTGTTTTCAGGTACTGGATGGTTCTCGGAAGGGGCTTGTGAATTGCAATTGCCCTTCCCAGAGCTTCCCAGGCATGCTTTATAGGATTGATGTCTGGAGATCTGGCTGGTCAATCTATATCCAGAATTTGTTGACCAGCTGAGCTCTATGTGACCTCTTTCCAAAACCTCTCAAGAGTCGCAATGCCTCTTTCAAAGACATGGAGGTGTATGTAGCCATTCAAAACGATGCCTGCCCAGTCCATCAAGCCTCCACTGTTGTAATGTTTGATTTCTTGGACATTGAAGGACAGGTAGCGGGTCTCTGATTCTCTCCATGTGAAAGTACGGCGAAAATCACCGATTAGGCTGAACCGGGACTCATCAGTGAAGAGAACGGTCACTCATTGATTCATCTTTCACTCTCTATGATCTCTGTACCATTTTAAGCGGACTCTCCTATTCGCAGAACTGAGCGGCACGCAAAAAACAGGTCTTCTTGCAAACAGTCCTCTCTCATGAAGTCTTCTGGAAATAGAAGCTCGAAAGAATAGAAGCTTGAAACTCGGGTTATTGTGGCTGCATACAACTCAATGAAAGACCTGAGAAGCTGTAGCATCCTTGTTAAGCCTCGCTGTTATGGACAAACGGTGATCTTCTTTGACCGTAAAGGTTCTTGGGTGACCTTGTCCAGGCTTTTTCTCAAAGGATACGATATCCTTAAGTTGTTTTCATAAGTTGGATCCGACGCTGGCCGTTAATTCTATGCACATCTGGATTTGAAACTGGCCTGCTTCTAGAGCCTACCCTCAATACGCCACTAAATTCCATCATCTAAACGTTGATCGTTACTCACTTTTACTGTTAGAATTTTAATTTAAGCGATTGATGCAAAAAAAAAAAAAAAAAAAAAAAGCTACCAAGAAATTCAGCGAAATGCACTAGTGAACGAAATGCGGAATTTGGCACTCGCACTTATAAACCCTGTTTTTCGACTAGTTCCACCCCCATACATATATATGCTTACGTATTCGACGTACAAGATTTGCATCTTTGCCTCGAAACAATATTTTTTACATTTCGTTCAGTTCTTTTCATGAAATTCTACAAAATTTGAAAATTCTCTTTATTTTGAACACCGTTGCATAAGTAAATTCTTTCTACTCTTAATAATTCTGTTTCATGAAGTAAAATATGTTTAAAAATTATAAACTTTCTATGTTTTCAAACTGAATTCTATGAAAATTTTTTTTAAACTTTAAATTAGTAACTATAAATATTTAAATTCAGTGAATGAAAGTTATACTCTTTTTTAAAAATTTGTTCATTTCTTATTAATTATTTTTTTTCTGAGAAAAATGAAACAATATTAATTTGATATATATCATTCGATGAATACTAATGTATGTCAAAATGAACGAAGAAAATTTGCAAAGCGAAATTCATATTTTTATGAATGATTTTTTTTCATTATAGTAGCACATGAATTTATATTATAAGATGCATATGAAAATATATGACTCAAATATTTTTACATTCAGTATCTAAAATATAAGAAATATTGAATAAGAAACAAGTGTTACTCATTACACCTTTTATCATTCTTTTGAATATTTCTGGTGATAAGCCTGGAAGGTTTAAGATATTTGAATTTACATTTTAAGAATGAAAATTACCGAGTTAAAAGTAAAGCAACCGAACTGAGATTATTTGGCAGAAATATCAAACAGTAATTATGTTTGGAGAGGTTTTAATATTGTTGTCATTTTGGAAAATCATGTTCCAAAAATTTGCTTTTGCTTCTTAAAAGAAGGATCTTTATTATACTAAAACAAGGCTTATACTTTGAAGTGGCAGAACTTAATACAGTTGCCATTTTCCGAAAATATTCCATCGCTATCGAACAAAGTAACTTTTTTTTGATAAAAATGGCAGAATCACGTAATTTTCCATCGTACTGCAAGAAAGCAGAAAATTTCCCTAATTAAATTTATTTGATGTTCGTCTTCGATAGTCATCTAAGTAGTTTCTTTTAATGTCGGGACTCTCTCATCGACGTAACTATAAGATAAAAATACGAAAACGCAAACCAGGGGAGAGCCGTGATTAATCCAGAAATCTTTCAACTAATCCTTCTCAATTTTTTTCCCAGTCTCAAGAACTTCCTAGAATCTTACCTCTCAAGTTCCTTAATTCTCTTTGATAATGAAATACATGCGAGAGCTGAAGAAGTGGAAGACATCGTACCGATTTAGGGGTAACTTAACTCTAACTAAGCGACTCCAATTATAGAGTATAAAAATAGAGTGCAGCGAAATGAACGTGTTAAGTGCCTTAAATACGGTCTTCTACGGAAGTCCTTTCTTTTGATGTGAAATCAAAGAAATCTAATTTGATGGCGATAGATGGCGCTGCCTTTCTTAATTACCGATTTGTTCTGATTCTTTGAAAGGAGGTATGTGATTGTATTGACGACACTTTTGGCCACAGTAATTGTTATAGATGTCGCTACTGGACAAATTGAGGTAATATAAGACAATTCGTGCACATTAAGTCGTTTGATCTTTGTTGTTTGATGGCTCATGATAATTATTTGCATTCGGATCGCAATTTAGCAGAAAGGAAATGATACAATTTTTGTTGCAGTTTAGTTTCAATAAAAGAGTCGCTTATGGGGAAGTAGTGGCGATAAAAGCATCTTGCGTGTATTCTAATTTTCTTTGATTACAAAGTAATGCATTAATTAAGAAGTTTTCGGTAATTAATTAAATGTATCAATTTCTTAAGTTAAGATAGCAATATGTTAGTTTCTTTTAAACAAATTTATCAAACATCAGAAAGGAATTATACAAAATATATTATATTGTTTCAGCTCAAGAATTAAGACAAAAAAATGCAATTAAATAGCACTAAAAATAAAATTTACTTTTCATTCCATGTTCATTCAGGCTCTGTTTCACTCTAAGTATTTTTTTTTGAAAGGTAAAACTATTGGTTCATATTTCCAATGATCAAAACATTATTTTATTACTCATTAAAATAATTTGATAGGTAATCAGATTAAATATTCGCTCGTGTATGTAATAAATTAAAAAACAACGACAACTTTATTTCTTTATGAGTATATAATATGCAATTCTAATAGTGCAATTTATTTTTTAAAGCCTTTTATGAACAGTTTTTTTCTCTGTCTTTCCCTATTTAAAAAGAAGGCAAATATGTGTGTGTTTTCAAAATTAAAAATAAATAAAAGAATGTTTATACATGTACGCTTTCAACAACATCAAAAACACCAGATTTCCTATTTTGATGACAAAATTAAGCCTCAATGGTGAAATATGGAACTGGTAATTACAAAATAAACCACTAATCGATGTGAATAATTGTAGCATCGTGTACATAGAGATTGTGATATAATATTAAGAGCCGTAGCTTAAGAATTGGAAAACTTTGAACAATAGCATTTATAAATGTAAAATTCGACATTCTCGGCTGTTGCAGGGAAATTTTGAAAAATATCTGTAGATGTTACCATTTTTGGTTTCAAAACCAAATAATTTACGAATCCAATAGCGCAAAGTACGGCTTACATAACCTAGGTACTTAATTCTCATGTCTCTTCCAAAAATCAAATTGCGGTATAGTTTGAGTCATTTGACTTTTTATATTTGTTATCTGTATAATGAGTATACTCATGTTTGGTATTTTATGGTGTTATATTTTCAATACAAGCAATATATTTTATTATTGTTACAGGAAATGAAATAGTTTTACTGCATTTTGAATACCTTAAAATTTCATAATTTATATTTTTTCTCAGTAAGATTTATTAGAATTTTTGTCTAGCCTACTTTTGAATCTTATTTATTCTTGACGAATAAAAACTGGCCGTGATTCCATTTCCACGTTAGAACACTATTTTGCATGGAAGCCCAAAGAAAAAAAAGGAGATAAGTTTTTTTAAGGAAATGTACAACTAAACAGGGATTGAAGAATCCTACGAATGCTAGAAAAGAATTTTATTTAAAACAGAGTCATTAATATAATTAATCACACCATTGAACGATGGAGCGTTAAAATAAAAGCAACATTTTTGCGCCTAATTACGCTCGACGTTCTGATTTTAACGGCCATAGTGACTGGAATCTGAAGATCTTCCACCCCCGTTTGAATTTTTTTTTCTTTTTCTCCTCTTACCATCAGCACATTCGTTCCTTTTGTGTTATCAAGTCTTGATGATGATTGCAGCCTTAATTGTTAAACGAAGCTATCTTTAAGTATAAGCGCCATCTGGCGACTGTAAATGATGAAAATAAATTCGTTTTGAGCAAGGTGGCTTGTGCTATCATACTGAGGAATCTAGGTCGTTAGCGGTGTTGTCAGATTGTGATTCCAAGATTTCAATTTTTTTGTCGTTATCGTGAAGTTTATATATATATATATATATATTAAAGAGTCCCTAGTGATGTAAGCGTAATTTTTTTTATGAGATGGTATCGGGTTTTAGTGGGTTTGAAGTGCTTTTACAGTCATGGAATATAAATTAATTGGCATTTCCTAAGTAGAAAAGAATAGAGAAGCCATGATCTCAAAGTTGAATCAAAACTTCTTTTTCAAGTCCGGTTAAAATAAGAGATAAAATTTCACATTATAATACTTAGATGTATCAGTAAAATTGTACTAGTCGTTTTTCAAAATTCAAAACTTTCGCTCAGAGCCATTTTTGAAAAGAACAATTTTAAACACGTTTGTAGGGATCTTCAATTCTTTCTAATGTCGATTAAGTAAAAAAAAACTTACGTCTAGAACAGAACTGGATTATTAATCTTGTGACCTTTTAAACGAATTCAGATTTTGCGGAAATTTTTTTGATTTTAATCAATATTTTTATTGCTTTTTGATTCCACAAAAATATTGCTTTATCAGTTTATAATTTTCGTTAAAATTTGATTAATAATAAATAGTTTTAAAGAAACTACTTTCCCTTAAAAGTATCGTAGATAACTTTTAAGCATAATACGACTCTATTTCGTCTAGAATATGGATTGAATTCTTCACTTAAAAAACAAAGTTGCCGTATAAAAAAGGCGAGTATCAATATATTTTGAAAATTAATACGCTTATGAAAATAATTTTGCATCGTATTGTAAAATTTTAAATGCATTAAGTTGAAGAGTTGTCTGATTAGATATTATAAGAAAATGCAGTCTTTATTCAAAAACATATTTTTAGCCTCGATTTAGAGATTCTTAAGATTTTATTTTGAATCTATTAACTTTATGTAAATTCACATTTTTTTTTGTACCTCATCTTTGTTCATGGCATTTATATATGTTTATTTTTTATAATGATTAAGAAGTTGTTCCCGATGTGTGACAGAAAAATAAACTTATTCATATACTTTCTTTATATTTTTGATGATATAATACCTTCAAGCTTAATGCATAAAAAATCGGATTTGCAAATATATTGAAGTTGATTAAAAAGATTAAACACACACACACACACACACACACACACACACACAAACACACACACACACACACACACACACTCCGTTTCCGTTTATTCAGCTTCTTGTGTTTATAAAAAGCACTAAGATTAGAATTTTTCAAAATCAATTTTGTGAAACTTGCTTGTAGTTTTCAGTAAAACTTAAAATGCACTTAATCATGTTTTCTGAGCTCTTGCAAAATTTTGTATTAGAGTTTAAGAATGCTATTATGAGGAAATCATTGTTGTTATTTGTAAATTCAGATAAATACACAAAAATGTGTTTCCCATAAATATTTTCATGCTTTGCATTAATTTTTATCTGGAGAGTTTTATTGATTTTTTTAATTGAAAAACTATCAGAAATTAAAAATTTTTATTAATTGCTTGGAGTTTGTATAGTTTTCAAATAACAGTGTGCTGAAATGATAATTTTAAATTAAAATATTGATAGTTCTGCGATTTGTTTTGACAGTTACTTAAAAATGGTTATTTAAACTCAACAGAACTGAAATACTTGATATTTTGATAAGATATGAAAAATATGGGGCCAGTAAAAAAATTCGAAGTTGAAAATTACTTCCATTAGAAACATATGCCTTTATATGGACGAGAATGTTAAATAAAAGGCAATAATCCATTGTCTGAAACTCGACGAACATTATATTAGTTTTAGTTTAATCATTTTTTTAAACTTAGGAACTGTGTTGCGTTGTAAAATTTTACATTTTAGCTAGTGGATTTCTATAAGGCTTGTTTCAATGAAAGTGAGACTGTGAAGATATTTTGCAAGGGCTTATTAGTTACAAAGCACATGTATTTTAAAATTGAAGGGTGGTACGTGATCGATATTATAGTGAGCAAATAAAGTGAAATTGCTATTGGATTCAGATGTTAAAAAGTAAACAAAAACGTATATTGCAAGCAATTAGCATCCGTTAGGACGTTGAGGACTATCAATTTGTACAGGAGGAAATCAGTTTTGGGTGATACACGTACTGTCTATTACACATAATCACCATTTGGGTTAAAGCGATTATCCCATTATCTCACAAAATTATGTGAATACCAGGTTTGAAGAAAGTCTGAGGGGGGTTGCATGCGGAACTATTCTTAAAGCTGATATGGACCTCATTGTCTTCTGCAAACCGTCAGTGGCGTTTTCGAAAGCCCCAAAACAAGAAAATCACAAGATGACAGATTAGGAATGTAGGGAAGATGATCAAGAACTTTCCATCGGAAGCGATTGATAAGATCCATGCAATGTTTTGCGACATGAGGAAGCCATTATTTGTAACAGAGTAACATCTTTTGACAGTAAACCACGCATGCGATTATTGATGGCTCTTTCCGCTTTTTGTAAGCTTCCGCTGTGTCGGTATCCTTAAAAACTGTACGTAACATCTCCAATCAATCCAATAGCAATGGGGCATTCTCGTAAATAATAATAATAATAAAGAAATAAATAAAATGAAATAAAAATAAAATAAAATAAAAATGCAAGCCTGACTGTGCCAGCTCGAATTAATGAATACTATTTTTCGGACGAGTAGAACTGGGATGTCGCCATTCCATACTTATATGCTTCGTAACAGCAACCAAAAAACAACATAATTTTTCGTTAAAATTCTCAGTCTTGGCAAGAAAGTTGCTCCTCTCCACTTTGTAACGTAGCAAATGCTGGAAGCAAGCCCCAATTCATAGAGACTTCTGAATTTCATTAAGATGTTTTGGGACCCATGTTGTTTAGACTTGTATTAGTGTGGAATAGTGCGAAAATCGACTTCACTCTAATTCGAGCTGTATGTAAGTTCCCGAATCGTTATTCGACGATTGTTCGTGACAAGGAACTGCAATGCATCAATGTTACCTTGCGTAAGTAATTACCCTATGTATCCGATCGGAGCGTGGTATGTTTACTGTACGGATACATCCACTGCAAAATGTCTTGTGCCAAAGAAATATGCTAGTTCAAGATAAACCTCTGTCTCATTCATAAGTGTCATCCGCCGAAGAGTGTACTTTCCACAAGCACAATCAGTGTACAAAAATTCAATTACTGCTCGCTGCGTCTTCTCAGAGAAATCTTTTATACACCCTTCATTGGTACATTTCCGTTTTCAAAAACAATTCACGGTCGCTAACTCAAAGGTCGACGCTTCCTCAGATATACGTGGCGCTGTAGCCTAGTGGTACAGGTTGCGGACTTACGGACAGCGTTGTTTTCGTCGAGTCGAGGGTTTGAGCACTGATACCACTAAAAAACCGCCGTGTAGTGGGGCTGATGCACGTTTCATCCGGTCGAATCCCAAATACTCCCGATGGCGTGGCATGGAGGTTTGGAGAGGGAGGAGCCTGCTCGTCACTTGACCAAAGTTCAGAATTAAATGGTCCTTCGCCAATAGCTCTAATGTTGCTTCTCAATAAGAAGTTAATAAGCAATCAAAAAAAAAAAAAAAAAAAAAAAAACCCCGATTTATTTTAAAAAAAAAAAAAAAATTAAATTTAAAAATTTTGGAATTAAACTTCTGCTTTTGCAATCCCACTTTCATTTGGACAAGCTTTGTACGTTTTGGTATTTTGCTCTTTGAAAAAAAAAAGATATTCATTTCAAATATAGTCACAGTCTGTGACCACATATATCTTCTTTTAAAAAAACATCCGGATGTTTGGAAAAAAAATCAAAGTACTGAGTGTTCAAGTTATATTATTCTTTATTTTTGAGCAAAAATAAAGAATATTATTATAAAAATGCATAAAGATTTTTGTCAAATTTATTAGAATTTTAGTGCATTTTATATTTTAGTAATGCACCTAAATTATAAAATATTTTATTGTGTGATTACTTAAGTAATAAATAAGATCAAAATTCTAATTATCTGTTTCTTTTAAAATCTTTCTCTTAATTCCGAAGGACGTTTTGGTATGGGAGTAAAATAACAAAATCAGTTTCTCGAAGAACATTGAGTAGAAATGATCTGAGCTTTAAAGTCCACACCTTTCCAAATTCTTGTTTTATGAAACTTGGGGGGCGGGATACCGAAATAGCTTAGTGCATCTATATAAATATATTCAAAGCACCATCAATACGTATAGGTGTTTTTTTTATTGATTTTTATTAACGTTTTACTTAACGCAACATGAGAGCTATAAGTGACGGACCTCGAAATTTTGAACCTCGGCCAAGTGACGATGACCACACTTGAGCTTTCACCTCCCTCTGTAAATTTTTTCAGGCTTAGAGCAACAATGGAGTTAACATGCAACAACCCCATTAAAGGGAGGGCTTTTAGTATCTTCAGGACACGAACATACGATTCGATGGAGACAGCACCGGCAGCGATTCGGCGACCAAGATCACTAGGAAAATAGGAGCCTCATACATAGTGGAGCTTATGCCCACAAAAAACTAATGAATGAAATGTAAAAATGAAAAGAAATACAAACATTAAGAGGTGTTAAATTATGCTCACTCACGAACTAATATCTTTCAAGAATAATTGAATGTAAAAACAATATAGTTTGCGTGATGATATTCTTTAATGTATTCAAATAATCTGCGTTAAACGCAGAAACTATATTTTTCCTGACAATATTGAAATGGAAATTATATTATATACAAAAACTATATCTTTTCTGACAATACTGAAATAGAAATATTTTTTTTTTAAATTTTTATTTGATGTTACAATTAAACATCCCTTCCTAACATCTTTTTCTCACTCTTTAAAATGCCATTTCAAAAGTCCAGATAACTCATGCACACATGCAGTGATTATCGCCTAATTAACCATTACGTTATAACGCACATGATACTTAATATAGTTCGCCAAACAGCATACATTTAATTAATGAAAATAATTCTATGAGTGCATTCCGTTTTCAAAAACCTATCCTTCGGATTTATTGTATTTCAAGAAGCAAAATAATACATTGAAAAAATTGAAAATCGTTGATTTACATTTACTTTTTTTGACTTTTTCTTTTACAAAAAAAGTTTCTCATATTATTTGACCGAATCATTGACTATCCTTGTTTGATATATTTATGACTTATTTAAACTGTTAAGAATACAAAAGCACTTTAACCATTAAAGCAAAGTCTAGTCTTTATAAGCTTACTTTTCAACGATTATTTTTGTAGTACATGATTCGTATTATATCAAATTTATCTTAAATTTTAAGCATAAAAATCAAAATTTAGATTCAAAAATGTAGTTTGTTATGATGGGTATTTGTATAAGCTTATACTTGTGAGTAAAATAGTTGAAATGAATTTCATGAAAAGACTTAGGTATATATTTGGAGAAAGAAACAAAAAAATTTTTTAACTGAAAAGTTTAAAAAATTGTTTGAATAAAAGCATAAAGAATTTCAAAATATATGTATTTTGAAATTCTTAAAAGTTATTTTGAAACGAAAGTCTTTTATTAAAGGATGATATACAATCGCTGAAACTTGACTCAAAATTTGGAACTTAAATCATTAGGATAGAGCTATGGATAAACCTAATCTTTTTCATGAAAACTTTCAAAATTTTAAAGATATATTTTAAATTATTCAGAATATGTACCTTTTAATTCTTATTTTTTTCTATTTTCTGCGTAATTTCGAACTACGGCTCCTAAGATAAAGTTAGCTTTGAGAGTCGTTACCTCAGTTGCGGAATTTACATATCCTGCTACGTAAATATTTTGTTCCTTTAAAAGTAAAGCATACCCTTTCCTCAAAAGTTTTTTTAATATAATGGTATTCAGTAGAAAAGTTCACAGCTTGACTCAAAAAAAGTAATATTAAAGCATATAATAAATTAAGCTACTTGATCAAGGAAGATTTTGCATCAAAATAGGTGGCTGCGATAGCCTAATAGTCATGGTTTCTGACTCTCGACCGGCATTGTTCTCGTGTTGCGGGTTCGAGTCCTGATGTTATATAACACCCATCATGTAGCGGGGTTGATGCACATTTAATATGGTCGAGGTCCTAAGTCCCCTGTCGACGCAATGTAGACATGGTTGATGAAGGAGGTTACAGCTCTGGTGTGGTCCTTGTCACACTTAACTGAAGTTAAAAGTTACAAGGTCCGTTGCCAATAGTCCTTGTGTTGCTTATAATTTCGATGCTGATAAAAAGCAATTTGCATTAAAATAGAGGCAGTTATTCAAATGTTTTGGTTATGCCATCGTTTAAGAAAACATTAAAAATATGATTATGTAAAATATGTAATTTGAGTGATCAATTGAGGAATATTTATACAAAAATTCTGGCTAAAAGTTTTTTCAGTTATATTTGTTGCATGCATGAGCTTAGCTGGAAATTCAGTTGGTCCTGTGTAAAACTTTGTACCACATTCAAAAATAAATAAGCAGATAAATTGTTTGGAATCGACTGAGT
Source organism: Nephila pilipes (assembly GCA_019974015.1). Classification (NCBI taxonomy): domain Eukaryota; kingdom Metazoa; phylum Arthropoda; class Arachnida; order Araneae; family Nephilidae; genus Nephila; species Nephila pilipes. The sequence goes on along the minus strand of BMAW01092737.1, from coordinate 555,962 downwards.
TTTTATGAATACCAGTATTAAAAAATAAATGATAAATTATAAACAGGATAAATTAATACCACTTAAGCTTAAAAATGGTCTGTTTGTTCTCGTATTACATTGAGTCTTAAATTTTTAACACAATACATAACTAACACTTTATAAGGGGAAACTGGCTTTCTACCTAATGTTTATTTCTTAGTATACCACTTTCTGCAATACTTAATAGTACCATTATTTTGATATCTATAACATTAATTAACACTAAAACTGTATGTATAGAATAAATAAATTGAAATCTCGTTCCATTTTTTTGTACAAGAGAATAAATTGATTAGGATATTATTTATTCGAATTTAAAGAGTTAATAACTTGGAGAGATTGAGTTGCATTTAAACATTTTCCATTTCAAGAATGGAGTTTTTTGTATTTGTATCTTAATTTTTTAGACTTGGTAATAGTATTCATTGATTGAATAGTTTTGTCTACTTAGAAATAAATTTTTATATTGCTATAAATTGATAAAATATTTTTATATATTGACTGGATGTATTTATATATTACGTCTAATCACTAGCTATAATATATTACAATTCTTTATTTCGATGTTATATGAATTTCAATGTAAAGGTAAGAGCAAGCTATACCTCTTGCTAAATGGGAGGATCGATGAACAGTTCTTCTGAGCAAAGCTGTCAAACCTAAATGCTCTCCATCGTCACCATCATAAGGACAACTGTTTCTACGCCTGAAAAAGGAGTTAATAAATTAGCAATCTAATAAGAGTAAAATGGAATAATTAAATACGATTTCACATAACAAACAACGAACAACTTGGAAATTTTATTTATAAGGAAAACGACGACGAAAATGAGATTTATTTAGGTGGAATTAAGTGTAATATAATAAATAAACTTTTTAATTCTTTTTCCAAAAAAAACAAAAAAAAAACAAAATGCTATTTGTTTTTTATCCAGGCAAACAACGAATATATTAAACATTAAAATAATATAGAATTACATATGATCTCACTCAGTTCCAATTGTCGCTTAATTAATATTTAACGGAATTTGAATTTTAAAAAATGTAGAATTTGCAAATTAACTCAACCTGCGAGAAAAGCCGATGTATCTGTTGATATTAGATTTAATATTTTTTTTTTATCAATTGTCTTATCATAGTATTTTTCATGAAACGAAGATAAAATTTATTTTAAGTGCATATTTGTGCATTTAAGTATTTGAAATTTAAATAATGGATTTTCATTGTATCTAGAGATAAAAAGGGAAATTCATGTTATATATCTTTCTTCTATTTAAATAATCATTAATTTAAAGTGAAAAGAAGATTAAAATATTATTTTATTCCTGTGATAAGAATTTCACGGTTTTAAAAAGAAAACTGTTTTAAATCTTACTTAATTTTTTCAATTATGAATAATTATCAGAATAATAAAATAATCTAAGGAAAAAAAATCTAGGGATTAACACAGATTATATGATTTTGTTTGTCATATGATTTTGGTTTTTTGGAAATAATGCACATTAGAAGAATGAATTGTATATATTAACTAAAATTTAATGAATCATGATTTGAATAATCAAATAAAATGGGAAAGAAGAAACATTCGTGTAGAAAAGAATTCAAATTAAAACCATTAAATAATGTATGAATTATACAACTCAAGTCATTTTAAAATACTTGATCAGTCCTTTCCCATCACAAAAAATATGTAGTTAAAGTAAATGAATTCTTATATTTATTTTGGAAAAATGAAGGAAATTACTTTTTAATAAAAACTTTGTGATCATATTTAGTTGGTACTTATGAACTAAAAACTAACAGTTCTTATAATAGGTAACCGAAATGCAAAACACTTAGTTAATATTTTAAAATTTTTAGAAATAACTTGCATATTAAAATTATGAACGTGTAAAAAATAAGTATACAAATTTAATGAGCCGAGAAAACAAATTTATCAAAACATTTGAAATAATATCAGTAGAAACTAGAAAATTTGTCAATATGTCAGTATATGTCAATGAAATATATTAAGAATATTAATTGAGATTTCCCCCTCGAATGATAAAATTCCAACAAATATTAATAAGCCTTCCAGCTGTTCATTAAAAGATGAGGTATTTGAGCGCAATAAATTTTTATTTAACCCTATATGGGGCAATGTTTTTAGAAACGAAGTATTAAATACCTTTGGGATTGAAATTAACTTAATAAAATAAATTCATTTAGCTAATTAGATAAAATTAACTTTATTTTTAAGACTCTTTTTAGAGAGAAATATGTTTGCCATCTCTTATTGGGTGATTTTCAAAGGTAATTTCAAAGTTTTTATTTATGTTTTTGTTGCACTACGGAAAAAGAAATGAAAATGACATCTTCATAGAGGTATATAAAATAATATCTTCATTCCTCACTAGCCTTTATTGTTTAAAATTTGATGAAGCTGGTGTAAGTATACTTCCTATGGCCTTGGAAAGGGTCAAGGTGAATTAACAACATAATAACAATTTTAAAGTAAATAATTAAGATAAATGGGCATTTATACAATCATTGAACTTGAACTTTATTAATTATATAATTTGTTACGTTTTATTTAATATTTTATGGCTTCAGTGTGGAATTGATTTGTAAAGTCAATGTGGATTTGATCTATATCACTTACAAGAGGGTACTAAATTACTTATAATTTTGATCCTCGCTATTTGTTACTATTACTTAAATGTACGTTTTCCATTGAATATGATTGAGGTGTGATGATATAAATTCGAATACAACGGTAAAAAGGCATAGTTAGTTTCAGACAATACGTAATGGGGAACGGTGCGTACTTTTAGTGAAAAGCTTTAGTTAATTAAATCCTTTCATGAAATTTAAGAAAAAGAGAATCGATTTCGATATCGCTTTTATTTGTGATTCGACTCCGTTAAATTTCATAATTTTTTGGTTTTAAAATCTAACAGCGACAATACTTTAGCAAATTTACAGTTAAAATTGTTTTTAGTTCACTTTACATCTATATTATTCAAATTAAAGCTTCCAATTTGCAAAAATCACTTAATTCTTATATTGCTTCAAAACATTTTTTTATTTATAAAACTTATGAGCTATTTACAATTTTAAATCTTATATAAAATCACAGAATTTAGATTCGAAAAATTTCATCAAATCTAGGGTTAAAAACACTTAACGAATAGTCCCGTAAATGAGATAATAAAAGCGTAGATAAAAATCCTTCATACAAAATGATTAGAAAATAAGACCTGAACAAAATGAGACTTTTCATAGCTCTTGTATTTTAAAACTAAGAGTTTTATCTATGATTTCTTTTTCTTTTCTTCTTCTTTTTTTTTTTTTAAAAAAAAAACTGATTTTGAAACACTGGATTTTTTTAACGGGGGAATTTTAAATTCGTGTTTTGTTTTGATAATATAGGACATTTGATATATTATCGTAAAATTTCCACATGACGTATTTAAAATTTATGTTTAACATAAATTTTGAAAATAAACTTCTGATGTAAAACTATTTTTTAAAGTTAGATGGCCAAATTTTGAGCAAATAAACACCAACCAACGTGTAATCGATCCCAAACACGATCTGAAATTTAATTACATGAAATATATCTTCAAAACTGTTCCTGAATGTATTTAAAATGCAATAGTAATCAAAAGTATAAGTCACAATACAATCAAGGTTCAGTAGAAACTCAATTCTCACCTGATGAGGCAGATGACGAGTATGAGGACGAGGACGACAAGGATGGTTCCGCAAATGACGCCGAAAAGGAAGGTCATGGGGCTGTCTGTGGGTCGCACGGGAGGGGCTGTACCCGCACTTGACCCTGAAGACGACAGAGAACCTGTGATAAAATAGATCTCCATTTTAGCCAAATTAGCCAAATATCTTTACAATATTGTAGAACAAGTTTGTAACCCCAAGCAATATTGCTCTTGCCCATGTTGTTTTAAATCCAAACCACAATTTCTATTAATTTATTTTCATAGTATATTACTTTACAGTTATTTCGATGGCCTACGATTGCATTTGTAACTCTTTTATGTTATACTTAGGAAAATGATTTCTGAGCGTGTACGTGTTATCTATACAATAACAAAACTTCTTTAGTCTAAGACGTTTAATAAATATAACAAAAAAAAATTGTAGAACATTTTAATTATGAATATAACATAATTAAAACCCTTTAATATTAAAAATCATAAGAATAAGTTAGATTTTTAAGGAATGAAAATCTTTATTTAATAAGCAATATTATTTGTATCAATATTGTTCAGTTCTACTATTATCATTGCATTAGTTTATGTGAGAAGTTTCTAAACAATGCCACAAACGAGAAGCAATGGAGCATTATGAAAGAGTTCTTGACCTTCAGGAAATATATATGAAAGCTTATCATAACATTATTTTGTTCGTAATAGCTTAAATCACCATCAGGAAGTTAGATAACCCATCTTTAATAGCTATTGAGTTATACTGAGCTTAAGACAAACAAGCAATTTTACTGCAGCAAATACAATAAATTTTTGTTCTTATTTAAAAGTAACTAGACTTTTGTATTGCTTAATTTTTTATGTAATGGAGAAAATAATAAAAATGAAGAAAAAAAATGGATACTAACACTTACTAGTCTGCACAGGCTTAAAATATTCACTCTGTTTGGCCAAAATCTGTAAAAGAAATTACAATTTCACTTCACAATAAAGAAAATTATTAATGAGCAATTACGAATAAGTAATCAAAGTATTAAAATTGTTATAATTTTAATTTCTATAAACGTGTAAATAAAATTATAAATATTTTTTGCTCCATTTCAGATTGTCACTTTCGGCCTGATTAAAAGGTCCTCTTACTCAAATAATACATTTCATAATTTTGAGCTGTGTTGAAATGACAAAGTTATCACCTTTTTATATTCTTAGGTAGCTTCTCACATCATGAAAGGGAAGATTTTGAGGCCTCTACATATTGCACATGATCAACACTCTTTTCCATTCAAGAAACTTAGTATGCATTTCCTTGAGTTATCTCAGTTGTATTTTGATCAATTAAGATACCACAATCCGAAATTAGGAATTGCTGTCTTGTTTATAAATTTATAATTCGCAATTTCTCGCAAACTAGTTTGTCAAATTCTTTTTACTTAGGATACTGAACTTTAAATTAATGAAATTAATCAAAAATAAAATTAATGAAATAATGCAAAATTGTCCTAAAGTGCTTTTTTTATATCATTCAATAAAAATGATATCAAGAGTAATTCTCACGATTAGAATGTGGTTTACAATAAAAAGAAACACCCATTTGCTTTATCTAAAATATGACAAATTGTATTTCTTCTATTTATTTACAGTTTTATTAAAATTATAATTAAGACTTTTTATTCACTATATAGTTACATGGATATATTTATAAATTTCACTTTCGATGCATTTGGAAAATTAGTTATTGAATGGTATTAGAAATTGTGATATTCTTTGTCAAGTTTCTTTTTGAATCTCCTATTTGTCAATTCACTATTTCTTATTTGTCTAGGATATGGGTCATTCTTAAGATTTCAGGGCCTTTTAAGCAAAATCCACCCCATTAAATAAAAAAAAATATATCCACTTCAGTACATAAAAAATGACTTAATAAATTAAATCTTTAGAAAACTTAACACAAATACAAAAACATTTATGCAAGGCTTAAGAATGATATTATTAACCAATAATACATTACTATTATTATAAAAGAAAAACTAAATTAATTCGTAACTTAATTTTCTTGCTACTGTGTCTATTATTTTAATTACAATTAAATCTTCGATTGAAATATTTTCTTTGGAAAGCAACGCTAAATTTGGATAATCTTTTGTGATATTGTGGGCTTTAAACAGCTTTTTTACACATTCAAAGCTTAGAAAATTTCGAATCCAAAAGTTATTGGATAAGTTATGCTATTGCTGCGTTTCAAATTTCATCCTTTAATCGGTAAGATGATTCTACTGTTGATAATGTTAAGACCTGAACTTGCTACTAAGATTGAATAATATCCATTTAACTTTACGATATTATTTACTGAATATATAATGTTAGATTAAACTAGTTGAGACTGCAATTAAAAAGCGATCACCAAAGTGTGCGTGAGGAAGAAAGAAAATGATAATATCTTGCACGAATCGTTAATCATTACATTTACTCATTTGCTTTGCAATGTTGTTACAAAAAAGTCGAACTCCAAGTAAATTTAACATAGCCTGTGCAGAGCTCCTACTAATAGCCCTAGCTATTCGACATTAGTGACGCCACTGCGTGAGGTGGGAGTAAAACAGGAAGATTTAAATAATAAAGCTGTCAACACACGACTTTTACAAAATTTCTTTGAATGTAATTGTAATTGAATCTTGAACATTTGACTATGTGTTTTGCTTTCTGTACTACAAAACAGCTCTTTTTATCTTTGAAACCTTTTAAAAAGTTGAAGAAACTAAATTCAATCAATATCAAGAGAGAATTGCAAATGCAAGGGAGTAAACGATTATTCAGGTTATACAGACATGTTTTTGTTTGATGCTAACTCATTCCGTTAAGGTATAAGTATTTAAAATCGTCTCAATTCATTTTACAGTTAATATAACGAAATAATATTTTTTGACTGAGGAGGAATAGAAAGACCATTGCATTTCATGAAAAATTCACGACATTATTTTTTTTTATATTTAAGAACAGATTGTCATAGATGTCTCGCACAAAAAGTTATAATCTCAAATTTGAACGCAAAAGTAATTTAAATGCTGTGAATCACTCAAAATAATAAGATAAAATTTTATCATATGTTACGAGACAGCACTTAATTTAGACTGTTTCAAATAAATTTTACATTTACCCTTTTATTATTATCTTCTTTTCTGTTAAAAATTTAGAACTCTTTGTGTTTTTTTAAATGTCATACTTCTTACCAGAAAGTAAATATAAAATGAAAATAAAAATATCTTACTGCTCAAATAGGAAATGTTTTTTCACTAGAATAAAATAACAGAAATTACGATTAACATACACACATTAGAAATACACGATTGACAATTTTTCTTAATATCTTTTATTTCTAAAGTTTCTCACAACCATTTTGTTATTAACAGCCGATAAAATTAAAAAAATTTTAAATTAAAACAGCGAGCGAAATTTTAATGATATCTATTTCATCATTTATTTACAATAGCTCGTTCCGTAAGATATAATAGGAATATTTGTGTTTTTAAATTTTCTGATAATCATCTAATTAGTAAAATAGGCTGAAAATGTAGTTTTTGCAATTACTCCTAAATTTGATGTTAACACATCATTATCTAGAGAATAAAAAGTATTAATACACCAGAAGATATGAATTTTCATTATTTAATAAGAATTCTTCTGTCTAATAGCAAAAGGTACAAAGATTAACTGTCCAATTATATCTAGCTTCACATTTAATTTCCCTGGTGGTTCACCGTAGATTACTCGCATTCAAATTCCATCTCAAGCGCATTTAAAGTTTACCCTACTACTGTTGGTATTCTTAAATCTTCCGAGCGATTACATTTACCGTGTAAAAATGTATTCTTAATTCTATAGATAGAATAAAATTAATTCGGTTGTGCACACCTCACAAAGGGGAATATGCAGTTTTGAGGCCATTTATCGAAGTATAATTCTTTCAACTTTTACGAATTCTAAAGATAAGGATACTTTTATTTTAAATTCCATAGTTAGATTATGTTAAATAACATTATATCACTTTCGTATTCGTTATGTTTCAGAGTTGGTGGTTGTAAAATGGAAAGTATATTCTCTTATGTATGATTGTGAAAATTAAAGATGAAGGAATACACTCTTTCTTTACTTCCATTTAACTGATGGTGGCTATTTTACATTACATTTCGTTGCGATTCTTTATACTTTCCTTTTCATGTATGTGCAAAATATTCAAAAGTGATGGCATACTAAAGGAATTACGAAGGACTATTTATAAAATTCAAATGAAATTAAGAGGGCAGCTCTTCATATGTTTCTGCAGGTTAACAAAGCTCTACGTGAGAGCCGTTAGAACCTTTGATTATATTATGAAAATTTGAATAAATTCTTTCTTGGACGATGGATAGGAAGAGGAGTCCCAATGCCAGGCCTCCCAGATCTCCGTAGTTAAATGCCATTGGATTTCTTTACTTGGATGCTTTAAAATAGATCGTCTTCTATCAAAAAGTTTACATGAAATAGCAGTTGAAACAGTGTATCTCTGTAGCGGTAAATTTAATAACATCTCAAATGTTAATTGATACTTGGCAAGAAATCGATTACATTTTGGAGTTATTTGAAGCCCCTAATGGTATTTAAAACGAATTTTGTGACCCTCTCCTTCTAAAAAAGTAACTTAAAGAGTCTACACCTCTTTAGTTATTAGTTAAAATTTATTACTAATCACGTCAAGTCCCACCTTTAGCTAGGAGTCCTTGTAAGAAAGATCAGTTAAGAAATATTTAGAAATTTACGGTACACACACACACACACACACACACAGGCCACATGCTGCCCCACACACACACACACACACACCAATACACCACACACAATAAACACATATTAAGAAGAAAAAATAATCACATACATTTGAAAAGAGCCACTAAAGAGCCACCAATAATTGATTTTCGTCACAATTTAAGAAGAAATATTTGAAATAAATATCAAAAAGCAATAATTTAGTTGCAACTTAATTTTGAAATTTCATTTTTTTGCTGAATACTGATTATTATCCATTGAGGGGGATTTTACACATAATAAGTTTCACACCATTATTTTGACTAATTAAATACAATCATCAAGAGTTTGTTAAATAAGTTATAATTTTTTAAAACTAAAAATACTACCTTCTTATAAGGAGATAAATAATAAGATTATGCTTAATTTTCAAAATAATTTCCTCGTATTTACTATAAATGATGCACATTTTAAAATTACTTTAAAGACAATAGATTGAAAATGCAACAACATACACGAGTAAATCTTAATTCATTAAAAACATTAAAAAATCTGAAAAATGAGTCGAGTACAACTTTTATACCGATTGAAAGAAATAGTTTCTTCCACGTATTTCATAAGAATGTTGTAGAAAAATGTATGTTTTGACGTAACATTTTTTATCAGATATTTTCTTTGTGAAAATGTGTCACAAAGTAATATAAATTGCTGTTATTATTTCTCTTAATTGAATGTGGTGTGTTTTTCTTCCCATAAAATATTTTATATATTGTGCTTTATGAATTGACTATATGAGATACAAATATTACATGCGTGTTATATTTAATCTAAAAAATTTCCTTAATGAAGTAAAACTTATGAAATAACGAGAAAGATTACTGAAGAATTCTGTTATACAATACTATTCATCAGTTATATAAAATAAATTATGTTGAGAATAAAATCAGTTTTAATGCGTATTTAAATGAAAGTACTTTTTAAAAAATCGAATTCAAAATCTTATTTCTCTGCAGCATAATATAAGTGAATATCTTGTTAAACGTGTACAACATAAATTCTAAATTTTTAAAAGACTTAATAACAGTACATTAAATATTTTTGTTTTTGGTATTGGGTTCCCAAATTGGTGGACACTGGAGCAATGTATGGGAGAAATGGAAATCCTACACAGTATTTGGGGAGCATTAGAAAGTAGCCGAGAGACTTGTGGTAGTTAGACTGTATAAAATAGATAACAAGACATTTAAAACAGGTCTACAGATATTTAGTTTTTTGAAAGAAAAATAACATTGGCCGAACCTTGTAAAATTTCGGATCACGTCTAAATATACATGCATACAGATAACTTAATTTTAGTGAATTAATCAGCATTCATTTTCGATAAACTTTCTGTAACAACTCTACAACTATTGATAAAATCTTTCAGTAATATTTTGAATACTTCTGATATTATCTAAGGAGTTAAACGTGGCATTTCTTCTGAATATCTTAGATAATATTACACTATTTTTTTATTAAATTCTTCGGTGCCAAATTTTTCAAGGTACATTTTATTGGAAAAAACAACGAACGTTCAATACGTAGTACACGTATGATAACACGTAGTAAACGAAAACTTAATAACTGTACATACTCACAGAACCATTAATTTCCAGTTTATTCAATAATTACTCTGCTCGAATAGTAAATACTTTCATAACGTTACAAAATGATGAACATGTTAAAGGAATTTGGGAACATACGTTTTAAACTAAACAAACTCTCATACAAATTTAAATTAATGACTTCATACTTTTTTTACTGGAATTCTAGAACTTAAGATATGGTTATCAGGTAGAATAACTTTGTCATGAAAATTGCCCGTATAATATTATTTAAGCTTAAAGATAGTAATATATGAAAAATAGATTAAACATTATAGTTCTTGGATTATTGATTAATTATATAAATAAGGAGCATCCATTAAAAGGAAAACAAATGATTAAAATTTTATCATTTGCTTAATAAATAGTTAAAATTTTCCAATTATGTAGAACATGAAAAAAAAATTTCATTCAAAAAACTAAACATTAATTTTTAGCATAAAAATCTAAAAATGTTAAATGAAAAGATAAAACAAACGCTTACTATTTTTTTTGGAATGCGCAATTTCTGTTTTTAAATTAATAAAAAAATAATCTGTTAAATATTAATAGTTTTTAAGCAAATGAGATTATGTTATCTCTCTAAATTAGCTGAAAATTTCGTTTTAATATAAACTGAAGAAAATTAAAATTTTTCAGAAAAAGTTCGTATTTTAGTTTCTAATTTTAGATACAAACAAAAAAGAATTTTCGTGTCTTTCTGAAAATTTTTTCTTTCCCCCTTTTACATTTTTGTATTATAAGGCTAATCATAACATAGTTTGTTTCCATTAGCAACTGAAATTTATGATTAGTAAATATATATATTGACAAAAAGATTTTATGATTAGTAATTTACAAAGTTATTTATTCGGGTTAAATTTTTCAAAATTTTACTAAAAGAATTCTCTTACATTTAATTGATTAAATGCAGCAATTAGTATTAAGCATAATTCAACTTTTTATAGAAAATATGCACAGTTTGTTAATTCTTTATATATTACAGAATGCTCCTAATTAGAATTCTTTAACAGATTTGTTTCATAACATATAATTGTTCATAATTTCTTTTTTCTCTTTTCTTGAATCTGTTTTTAAATAGAAGCGTTTTTCCATAAAAAATTACACTTATTTTGGAAAAAAATATTCGGAAATAAGAAAACTTTTATTAAATTGCAAATCCGAGTTACTAAGAATAATGTTTTAATGCAGATTTGCGACTTCTTCAAATGTTTTAATTCATTGTTTCGTCATTATCGTTATGAGTTTTCTTTCAAAATAATAATTTTTTGTTTTGTATGAAAATTTTTAAAAAGCAAATGTATGCAATCAAAAATAACATACCTTCAATAAATCTTTTCATATTTAAACCATTAACGCTCGAAATTTATTTTTATGACACATTTCTATTTCAACAAATCGAGGGAGTGTGTGGTTAAATCATTACAATATATACATTGTTACGAACATGAGTTGAAGCTTCCTTGTAATGCTTCTCTTAAAGAGGAAAATATCGGTTTTCAGAGATGTCACCAGTTAACAAAAGAGAGTAGTGGCAATGATCCCTTTGCCTTGGCGACGGATTTGGCGGGAAACGTGCCGATTTTGGCGACAAATAGAAAGTACTCGAAGGCGCTGGAAGCTAAGCGAAAAATCGACAGTGAGGAAAGTTACAGACTTTTTGTGAATTTTCGACGTGACATTACACCTGGCCGGAATAGGTATAAATACGCTAACACCTATAACAGAAGAGTCAGTCTGAGGAGGAATCGGTCTGTGTACGGAATTAGTTGTCTGTGGAGTTTGCTTTGTAGACTGATCCGGGAATCATGGCCGAGTGAATCTATTGGAGATTTCAACTGAATCTAGAGGTAATGTTACGGAGAATATGTCTTTGGAGACTCTGTTGAGGAGATCGATCGGGAGATAGACTGAACGCTGTAGGCACATGAAATGGATTGTGCCTGGTGAATTTGCGAAGAAGCAACGTGTTTCTGATGGGAATCGTCAGAGCTTGCCAAGGAAGTGAAGAATATTATTGCGAAGGCTGTCCGCAGCAAAGAGTAATAAGTTGTTGAGCTGAGCGTTGCTGAAATAACTGTACTTAATATGTGTTTGTTCCTTTATTTGTGTCATTGAATTGTGCAAGTACTGTGTATCTGTTATTGTCCAAATTATGCTACCTGTGAGTTGTCCTGAAGATTTACGAATAAATCATCATTTGTCGTTATCCTTAATGTTGCACTTTATTTTCACTCCCAGAGAAAAAGAATTTTCCGTAACAATATATATATGTGTGTGTGTGTATGTATAAGATAAAATGAATAAATATTAGTAATAAAAAATAAAATTAACAAAAAGAATAGTTAAAGAAAAATACAAAACAAAATAAAGAACATAAATTTATAGAAAAATGAATAAATGACTTAATACCGAGTACTGAGCCAAACCAGACTTTCAAATTTAAAAACGTGGATGAACTATGGGTTTACATATGTTCTATGATTCTAACTCACCCCCCCCACACTAGTGCATCTTTATAGGCAAAAATTGGATTACTCCTAAATATTATATTATTATGAAATTGAATCACCCTAAAATTAAAATATATTATGCGAAAAAAAAAAAAAAAAAGGGTTATAAAATTTCCAAATACAATTTTCGAAATACAAAATTTAGAACAAAAATTGAGATTGATGTTTTTTTAAACTAATTGTAAAATTCAAATTTTAATCAATAAAAATATGTCATGTACCATATGATAAATATGTGAGCAGTGAAAAAAAAATAAAAAAAAAAAGTGTAGAAGTTTAAGAGAACTCCAATTTAAGCTAATGCATTTATGCGTAGATGTTAGAGGAATCAATTTGTTGGATGTCTGGCATAATGACCAAAATGATCGAGTCTCCTGAAAATAGTTTGTCTGGAAACTCGTGCTCCTGTGTTGGCTGGAATCACTGAACTCAGTTCTTCTGCGCAATTGTTCCTCTTACGTCACTCAGTTATTGCCAGATATAAGTTCTGATAAACGGTTGTGACTCTTGGCCGACCAAGTACTGATCGTCTATTAACATTTCTTGCACTTTAAAATCTCTGTCACAGTCCAGAAATCACACACTAAATTCGAGAACCACTTTGACTTATTATCTTCCAGATTCGAGCATTCCAACAATTCTTCCTTTCACAAACATGCCCAGTTGTCGTTTTTGTGCCATTGTTCATTCGGTTTAATAATTACCAACATTTCTTCACATATAAATTACATAAATGCAACGTGACCTGTATGCTGAAGGAGCATTTTTATTCGCGTTCCGACTTGTTCAGGTGTTTTCCGTAAGAAGACAGCTACTGAAATGTTTTGCATAAAGACAAAGTTTCACCTTTAACAGATAATTCTCCATTCGCTATTTCATACAAATTTACCAATATTTAACCATATTTTCTCACGTCTTACATATTGTGCTTAATTTTTGGATATCAATGTATATGACATATGCAATTTTCATATAAGTTAAACTATTTTGGGTTTGTTACAATTCAGGGTCTTACTGCTAAGGATAACTTTTACTTTAGGAACTTTTAGCATCAAAAGAAAATATTTTACATGATCAACATTTTAGTATTTTGTAAGATTATTGATTATATGTATTAAATATTTATTTAAAAGGTTTCGTTGTTGTAATGAAATATTTTAAGGTAACTTTATCCTGTCTATGCGATGTAAAAATCACTAAAAGACTTTTGAATCATTGGTGACCTTTAAGTCATTAAAGTTTACAATTCTGCGATTATACGACAGTTTTTATATCATTGTTGTGTTATAAAAACATAATGAAGCAGTTAGTTAATGACAGTTAGGAATGTGGTATGTGTATTAGAAATGTGAAATAAAATGGGGTAATTCATTGTCAGAGTGCCGATCGATCGTCCATGAGTATGACCCCCCCCTTCGTATTAAAAAAAAATCGTTGCTGTAACTTTTCAGGCCATTAGACCGTCTTAACCTTCTTTGAAGTAGATTCCTTGAAAGCAACCTATTGCTTTGATTGTTCCTTAGTTTTTGGTGTTTTATGATAAATCCAAGTCTCATCGACGGTGGTAACTCGACTTAAAATGACGATGAGAACTCATCGCAGCATTAATGAAATTTTAGTTTATCAAAAAATGGCTGCCAAATCAAAACTAACCAATGAATCAGTGTCAAATTTGTTTTGGAGATTTTTAACAGATGGTAGGAGACAATGGTAACACCAACTTGTTTCGACAAAGCTCTCTGTCGTCCAACACAGGTACTTTTTGAACCATCCTTGTAATATACAGCTTATCGCTGTAACACTTACAAGCAAAACTGCATGAAAAAGAATTATAAAGCAATATTGAAGTTAGGAATTAATGAAAAGATGATAAATGAAGTTTTAGGGAATATAAATAAAAAGTGCATTTTATGCTTCCCTTTACCAAGTATTTTGAGAGAGTCAAAATTACGAGGTCCGTCGCCTATCAGTCCTCGTGTTGCTTCTAGTGCGATGTTAATAAAATCAAACCAAAGCCAAGTATTTTGAATTTGCGAATTTGATGTCAACCTAATAAAATTTGTACTTATGTAAATTATTGTATTTATTTGAATACAGTAAAAAGTGTATTCAAAAGAGCCAAAAATAATATAAGATTTTATCTGATTAAATGTTTCATCTGAGTTTAACGAGAAATTTTGGAACTTTTTTGAAGATTTGAAAATTCACAGATGAGTTAATTGAAATAGGCATACAATATTTTTCTAAGAGCTGGAGAGGAAATGCAACTAGACAGAAACCTTCATCACTCTTCCATATGCACGTGATTGCATTCGATGGAATTCAATAGTTTGGATTTAAGAAGACACATTAACAACGTTCCTCATTCAAAAATGTTATTAGATGAAAATCTTAGAAAAAAAAATTACTCACTGTAGGGCAAAAGTAATATTTACTATTCATTATTAGTATAAATAAACAGGAGGGAACGATAAGGTTGAATAAGGTTAGAATGATTAGATGTCATAAGGTTAAGTATATACTTTTGAAAACGAGTTATTTCTAATCAACGGCAATCTGTAAATTGGTATTTTGAGGACGAAATGAGGTCCAAAAAATTAGACTAATTTTAAACATATATTCTGTATTTACGATATAATAATACATAAGAGAACTGAATACCTGTCCGTCGGGTCCCCAGACTTGAACCTCGACGAATCCGGAATAGTTTGTATCTGGATCAAGAGATCCGTCGTACACCCTGAGCGTTCTCTCCTCCTCTTCCAACTCCTCCTCGGTAGATCTTTGGATGCGGAAGGGGGGACCAGACCTAGGGTCGCACAGGCTGAACTCCCCGTCGCCCAAGATCACCTCACTTTCGAAGTTATCGCTATGAGAAGAAACATTATTAAAAAATTACATTAAACAAAACAAGTTACCACATGTGAAAATTGTATTACAAACACTTAAAAAAATTCAATTTTTCAGGAAAAAAAGGATGGAAATGTTTCTGATAATGTTGGTGATGAACTTCGAAATTTTTAATAGATAGATAGCTTGAATCCTTCTCAAATTGTATTTTATTTACGTCCAATTGTTAAATACTTCATTAGATTTGATAGTTCCACCGTTGAAAAAAGATGCAGAAATAGGAGAACAACATATGTAGGATTATTTAAAATGAATCGTCCAATTTCAAAATTCTATAGTTTCAAACACAAGCGACACAAAATGATTCCAAAATGCATGAATACAAAGGAAAAATCTGGAAGCTTTAAATAGTAAACAATCGGTGGCCCTCGTGTGTTTTTCGAGAAAATGTTTCCCGAAAGCTGTTTTAGACGCTTTCACGGAGCTACCTCGCAGTCGCATCGGTCGCAGTGGACCAGATGATCTGATGTTTCACAGCTGGCACCAAAGTCACCTGATATGGCCCCATGCGATATCTTCCTTTTGGGGATTTATAAAAGCTAAAGTGTAAGCGTCATTATTGCATACAAATTTAAATGAAGCTAAATAAAGGATTTCTGCTGCAGTGCCACTGACATCTTACAGCGTGTTTCGCAGGAATTAACATATCAAATCGATATTATACGTGTAACTAAAGGAAGACATATCGAACACTTGTAAAATAATTTTCTGTATTTTTTTCTTTTCATTCATTTATTACTTGCCTTAATGTGCTGCTTATTTATGAAAATATAGCATTTTGAAATCGGATGATTCATTTTGAATAACCCTATATATGAACATAAATAAATAGCATATGTTATCTTCCTATTATATAATTATAAATTTTTACTGTGTTTTTCAAATTTAACAGCAATGTTAAGGAGACTTTACATTAACATTTAGTATAGAAATGTGTTTCAATTACATGTAATATAAATGATACTATTTATTAGATAAAAATAGTTTTTGCTTCAATGTATTCACACATTACAAAACAACAATATTTCAACTATAATTTAAGTCTAAGCCTATATTTTTGAAGATTTGTACACATAATTGTAAAATATTTTTTTTATTTATATCTTTTTCCTGCAAGTCAATATTGCTTAAGATGATATTTAAACGGGTATTACTTAATCAAGATTTAAAAATATTTAAAACATCTTCGCTGAAAAAAGTGACTTAACTTTTTCAAAGTAATAAATAAATCATAGGTAAATATGTCTTTGAATATATTCACTTAGCGAAGAAAAAGTAAGGTGATAATACAGTAACAAATTTTCTATATCGTATTTAGAATTGATATTTTTGCATGATCAATTCTTACTTCTGCATAAATAAAAAAAATTCCTTAAGACTTTTCCATAGTAATTTATTGCTATGTTAAAAGAATGTATTAAATTTTATAATATTGCCTCTTAAGACTTGAGTGAGAGATATTGATAAGAAAAAAAAATATTACGACTGTTTTTCTTTTTTAGCTTAAATAATGACGATACAATTTGTTTTCAATAACCTATTGTTTCTTAAACAGAACACTTAAAAGATATTAAAGTAAAAACAGCGTTTCAAAAAATATAAAAGTTATATTGTAGAATTTGGCTCGTTAGGGCTATATTATTTACACAGCTAGATCAATCTTTGACATCGAAAACAATAATTCACATTCCATTTGCTCCTGCTATTAGATTTATTTTCCGTTATCAGATGTTAGAAAGAAAAAAAAAATGTCAGCGTTTTTCTTTTTAATTCGATAATGATGTAGGAATAAAAGACAATAATACTTTCCTTCAGAGAAAATGATCATCAAGGCTTAGAAAGAAATAGTGTACCACCAATTTTTTCCTACTTCAAAATGCCAAAGCAAACTGTTAAAACACACTTTTGTTCTTTTTTCTCTGGATTCCGAAGCTAAGCACATTTATCAATTTACAAGGAATTCACTGGAGATAACAGAAGAAAATACAATGCTTAAAAGATCTAAGGGATTTGTCCCGCTTTTGTTTCTATTCTAGAGTTAAAAGCAAAGAATATAAATCAAATCCAGTTCACTTAAAAGTTTAAATTAAAAGCTTACAAGAGTAAGTTTTGTGCACGTAAATTTCCGTGAAAAAAATAGTAGAAAATGTCTTCAAGTTTGAAACTTTTTTCCAATTTTTAATCAACACATATGAATATCAGACTTCAGAAAGCAGGAGTATTTTTCACAAATCAAATTCACGTTATTAAACACGATTTGAAAGCTACAGAGATATTGTTGTAATTCCCCCCCTCCCAGGTATTAGTTCTATTTTCCACGACTGATTTAATTGCAAACTATTATTCAAAGAAAATAAAATAAAATATAAATGAAAATGGTTTTAAAATCAGCTGTCTTAAGAACTAATAACTTTCTGATTTTGGTTACATGGGAAAGTTATAAATATTTTAATAGAAATAAAAAATATCACTTCTAATATCAAAATTCTTCAATAATTATGAAGAAATATAGAGCAGATGAGACCAAGATAGTCATATGATAGGCTAATTCAGTGTTTGTTCATACATTTTTAAGAATAAGGTTCAAGTTTTAATAACAGAAATGATTCAGATCCCTTTATCAAAGCATCGTTTTTGTTTTTTAAAAAATTATTTATGTGTGCTATTCATTGAGAAGACACAAAATACAACTTTCAACGTTGGGCAACAAAAATGAACCATTTGTAAAAATTGAAACAAACTACGCAAAAATATCCTTAAAAAGAAATGTATTGGTTTCAAACACAAACATTACTAAAATGCACAACATACAAAAAATTTTAAAGCCACTACAACTTTCAATACGATTCATACTTAAACTACCTAACTTATGGAATTTATGATTAATACAAAAACCACTCAAGCATCGAATGTAGCAAGAAAAAACTAACCATTTCGGGGTTAACGTACTACGCTTGCTGTGTTTAATGGAATGTATAAAAAAAAAGAGGAAATCGAACACGATATTGATTGCACAGCAAGGCCTTCAACGTTCTCTTTTCCAGCGATTCGCTACATTTTTTAGAAGGTACTCAAGAAAACACTTTTAAACATCTACAAAGTTCTTACGATTAAAAATATATAGGCGAAGACCTTGGAAATACTTACCATGGTAGTGTCCGTTTCTTAATGGATACTACTTGGTTGTAGAAAGGGATGCTATAGCAACGGCCCAGATGCCATTGGGTATGGTAGTGGCGAATTAGTGTGGCAAGGTATTTCGAGATCATTTACCCGTCATAGGGTGATAGGAGGGGTTTTCCCAGACGCTCACCTATGCCACTCGCCCAATGTCGGCGGACTTAACAGCTCCGCTTCGATCGATAGTTACGTCACGAGTCCGAACGGTCGGGCCGTAAAAACCCCATACCGGACGCGCCCTTATCTAGGATGATGCTTTACAAAGGACGATACACACACACACTATGATATAATTGATATGAATTTTCCACAATATGGAATCGTTCGTAATAATAGTCGATGAACCCCGGAGCATGCTGTTTGGATAACATGTACAATTTAGGACTGGGGAAACAGGATAGTCGGTTATATCTGGCATAATGTCAGAGGTGGGAGCCAGATAAGCGAAATTACAGAGTAGAGGAGGAACATTTAACCTGTGCATAAGAATATTATCCAAGGTGCATAACTTTCAATGAAAATTTGATAATTTCAGTCTGTTGTACAGTTAGTTGAATTTAGCATATTTCTGTAGAGATTATATATAAATGTAGGATCAGAACTATATATATATGGTATTGGTGCTAAATTGCTCAGTATTTACTATATAAAGAGGAAAGTTAGCATTCATTTGAGTTTCCATTCATGCTTGCTTTCTACCAATAATGAATTTAATTTTCAAGTAGATATTATATTACTAGTAAAGATTTTATGTATACCTTAAGAAAAATTTGTATAAAAGTTAAGAATTTTTTAAATTTTATTTTGGATTGATGCATTACCTAAATTTGTATATTGTAGATAATCTAAAAAAAAAAAAAAATTCTGAAAAAATGTCAAATTACGCAGAATATAAGATTTAGTTTCAGGATCATCATTCTGAGTCTCGAGATATTAAGACTTTTCCTTCTTAATAATATTTTCTTCATTGCGTGACTTGGAGCAAATGATTTCGATATCGTATTGCATTGCTTATATTTCTATAATTGTTCCTTCCATTTCATACAAAATTCAACAAAGGATTAAATCCTCTTTATATTTAGAACTCCATATTAAAACTTTTTATTTTTTATTTACATTTATGTAATTAATTATTAGTAAAAAGAAAAGAGATATTATAAAAAAAATTAACTTTTTATTTTTTAAACTTTATATTTTAATCAGAGAACAACTTTTAATAAAAAAAATATGATTCGCACACAAGTATTTAGATAGCATCTAACAACCTAGGGATATTTGAATAAAAGCAAATATTATAGAGGCAGGTGCATTTATTAACTCTTTTGGGGGTCAAATATTCTAACAAGCAAAACACAAGTCTTTTTGCAGGGATGAAGTTTCTATTGTTTTGTAATCGAAATAATTTTAGAAGTTTATCTAGAGAGTATTCTATTGAATATATTTGATAATTTTCTTTAAAAAAAGTGTTCAGAGATCGTGTTAGGCACTTACAAATTTTCAGATAAAGAACTTAATTCTTCTTTTATTCCACAAATGTATTCTTCGCTCTCAGCTTGAAAGGAACAAAAAATGTAAGCCTCTACTTGTGGTGATCAATATATATTAATCAGATTTAAAGGGTGCAATATACATGTAAGAATTACTTTCTAAATTTAAATTTAGACAAGAGTTCATACTGACAGACGCCAGTGATTATATATCATAGCTGAAATAATTTTTTGCACGAGATCTCAACTCAATTATATTTCGGTTATGATCTAATTTGTCATTTCCTCTTTTGATTTCTTAGAGAAGTAAACTTAATAAGCAAAACTAGAAATTGCAGTTACCTTCAGTTCGTATATATTTGCATAAACATTGGAAAATGAACATAAGCTTTGACATCAGATTATATCCCAATTTTCTCTTTAATGATATCAAGAAACGTGTCTTCGAATTGTTCAAAATGAGGTCTCTTTCAATAAAATGAAACGTGATTGATACTGATTAGATCGAAATTATGAAAGATAGTGAGTGGATTAGAGGAATTATATATATAAGTTGGGAGGAAATGAATAATGTAGAATTAGAGAATCAGAATTTGATTAATTGGTAATAGAACTTGTGAGAGTGATAATGGATCAAAGTGATACGTCGCATCCCTTTTTTTATGAAAATAAAAAAAGCAATCAGATGAATCCTAGAAAAGATCAGGAGAGGGATCAAGGATAGATGTCTCGTTTAGTCTACTCACTCGAACCTGAGTGTGTTGGTAAGCTTTAAATTAAATTAATATCCTTAAAGATAGTTCAAAAATGCCTAGGGAATTTAATTACAGAATAAGCAACTTTAATTGTGTTGAGTTTTAAAATTCATGAAAATGAATAGAATTAATTGATTAGTATCATTATTGGACTCTCCCTTCCTTAGATTAGTTGTTAATTTTTCTAATCAATGAAATGATAAGCGAAGGTAATAATCAGCTGGCGTTTCAAGGGTCACTAAAGTAGAATAGATAGATTAGCATGAAATTACAAATGGCGCAATAAAATAAGATTGAAATTCATAAATTAACTTTATCGAAATAATTTAATTTAGAGTAATAAAGAATATTTCTTCAGTTCATATTAATTAAAAACCTGATTCCTAATCAAATGAATAAAAATATTTGTATCAATCGAGCTTCGATGTACTTGTATAACTAATTTTTTTAAAATTTTGTTGAAGAATTCATTGCAAAGTTGAGTATCTGTAAAATAAGTATTTTTATATATAATTTTATATATATATATATATATATATATATATATAAGAGATGTTCAAGAAGAGACTTATAATTCTCGCTCAATGATGCGTATAATTGAGTAGGATGCACAGAAAATGTTAAAATAGAGTCATAAATGACTACAAAAAGACAGTTGTAAAGTTTATTAATAAAAAATGAAATATTTAGTAAAAAGGTGAATTAAATAGGAGTTAAATAGAATATGTTTTAAGAGCATAGAATTTTAACTACGGAATTATATAAACAGAGCATTATTTGTAATTAAAAAATAAGTAGAATTTTAGAACAGTACATGATTTGATATTATTATATATAGCTTCCTTTTCATATGATGTTTAAATATGAATGACTTGAATTTTTTAATAACCTATGCGACTCTTACAATAATTCAAAATTGGAACAAACAAAAGCACTTATTAAAATACGATTAGGAATGAATTACTACGATAAGTAGACTTTTTTTAGATTCAAAAAACACTTCATTGCGTTACTGCTTAACGTTTTTTGTTTTGAAAATTGATTTAATGTTAATATAAGTTCTTCTCAAATGTCTATGAAGAACATAATTAATACTAATATTTTTTAATTTTTAAAATTTAGTCAACGAGTATTCAATTTTATTTTTAATTAGCCCTGGTTATTACCAAAGTTTTGAAACGCCGTCTTGGGAATTAAAAAAAAGGAAAACTTAATTTGAATTTTGAATGCTTCATTTTGAAGTTGAAGTTTTCAACGAAAAATATCTCATCACTTTACTTTTTGTTTTAGATAATATTTTACGGGAAAAAAGTTCACACAGCTTTTGTAGTACTTGAATTTAAAACCAGTTAATATATGTTAATTGATTAGACCAGGGCGTAAGGGCCATTAGATTATTTATTACATTATTTTACTTCTTTAATTTATTTGGAGTAAAAAAAAAAAGATGCAATCAAGGAAATTTTAATTAGATATACACCGATCCACATTATTTCTGTTTAAAAATTCTACTACTATGTATTTTAATTTCAATTTTTTTTCATTCTTACCCGACGAAAGTATTAATTAGTTTACGAAGTTATGGTACATTCAAATCATGTAAGATTAATAACATGAACTTATAATGATTTAAAGCATCAGAATACACTCGAAAACAGTATTTGGAAGAAAAAAAATTATGAGATATTAATTTTTTTGAAATATTAAAAAAAAACTTTATTTAAATCAAAGCCTGATTATTAGCTAAATAGTTGTCTTTGAAAAGAAACTTGAAATATTTTAATGGATAAAGCATGGAAAAGGATATTTCTGAGAAATATGGATATGTATGTTTTGAAAATTCTAAAATTTTTTTTACATTTTCAAGATTAATCCTACGCAAAAAATAAAGGGTACTCATATTTTTATATAGGATAATTGATCGTAAAAGATTAAGATACAAATGTTTAATTTTTTTGGAGAGTTTGTAAAAAGTATTAAAAATATAACTGAAACATCATAATTTTCGCTAAAATTCTTGCTTATAATAGCTTTAAAATTTTATAACACTACTAATGATTTTTTAAATTAAATTTTTCAATTGTTATCTTTTAAAGTAACTATCAAAATCTTTTTAAAGATTGATTTTTTTTTTTTAAAAAAAACTTAAATATCATTTTGCATTACTATTAAGTGTATGCCCCTGTACTAATGTGTATGGTTTAACCTCAATGCTTGTGATTCATTTTTTCGTAGTTTCACATTAAAAGCAGTTTAAGATAGCTAAGATTTCAAATAGCAAAAAAAATACTGAGCTATTTTTTATATTGGTTGAAATTTCAGTTTTAAACAAAATTGGATAAATAAAATCCCATATCATCAAAAGGAAAATAGATATTTGCATAGGATTAACAGTTTTAATATTGGATAATGATTAAGTTATATTATTTTGCTGATGAGAGAAGGTCAATAATTAATAAGAATATATTGATAAAATTAATAGATTGCTTCCGCAATTCGGTAGAAGAAAAAGGATTTAAGACAAAAGAAGGTTTTATTAGAAGATTAATTGCTTATACGGTCACAGTAGTTTCCCTAGAGGATAAGATTACAGACAATAGAACCAGAAGCAAATTAATATGATTTTTAGAGAATTGCCATTAAAATTTACTTTCGCAACCACTGGTTCGTATTTTTTTCCTGAAAAGAAAAGTTAATAAACCCTATCCCCCCAATAACGT
Organism: Nephila pilipes; assembly: GCA_019974015.1. Classification (NCBI taxonomy): domain Eukaryota; kingdom Metazoa; phylum Arthropoda; class Arachnida; order Araneae; family Nephilidae; genus Nephila; species Nephila pilipes. Next base: position 532,247 of record BMAW01092737.1, on the reverse strand, counting down.
TTTTCATTATAATGTTTTTAAATGATATAAAAAATGTTGAAATTCACTCAAGTATTGAAAAAATAATTGGGAAGAAAAAAAGATTTAGTTCTTAAAGTACTCCAGATAAGATATATTTTTAATTAAGGACTTCTGAAGACAAAATGATGAAAAATTATGTAAAAATAATGCGGACACATTTGCTCTTTGCGGTTCTTCATCTAAATTCTTATTAAATGAAATGAGTAAATTCAGCTGTATTTATAAAGTATAGGTATGAATTTATAACCTCAATTTTAACTAAAAGCAATTAATTGAGAAAAATTTGTGGTGACTGGTGATCACTCAGAGCTCCAGCCTACTGCTATTCTACCACTATGAGGACGAACCCACTATTCTGGCAAGGCAAGCCAGTTTAAATGATGTGAAGCTAAAATGAGCTAAATACCTTCAGCTACCCAATATACAAGGTAGTACTGAAAAGCAATCGAGAGAGGAACCGCATTCGGGTTTCACGATTCTCTCTTCTGTTTGTTCTTCATTTAAATTTTTTAAGAATATTTTTAATAAATTATTATTGTTTGCATGAGTGTGTCCATATTTCTGTGTGATGTTTATTACCTTTTGATTGGGAGTCCGTTGCATTCAGCCTCACAGTTGGTGACCTTCTCAACATTTGATCGCAACAAATTCAGATTTAAGAGGTAAAGCAAATGCTATTTAGAAATAGTCAAAAATTTAAAATCTACTGAGTACTAGTAAAAAGATATTATTTAAAAATATTCAAAGTTTCTTCATGTAATTGAAAAACTAAAAAAAAAAAAAAATTCCTTGTTTTAGAAAGTATTGCAGCTCTTTAGAATAGCGATAGGAACATATTCCACTTACAAAGAGGGATTTTCAGAAGACGATGATAACTATTACGGGTTTAGAAAGGAGCATGAATACATATGTACTATTTGGGCATGATATTTTGTTTAGCTCTCAAAGAAAATAAATTTTATGAATTGCTGAATAGCTCAAATCATACATATTAATATTTTGGCATGGAATGTATAAAATGATAAATATATGGTTTGAGTTAAGAAAATGAAATGATTTGGTCTTAAGTGCTGAAAATAGAATGAAACTTCTGATCCTAAACAACGTTACATATTAATAAGGAAAGAGAGAAGCTATTTCAAACTTGCCCTTTATAGTAAAACATTTTAAAATAATTCCTCATAAAAGTGGAAAGGAAAATTTTCTTAGTAAAGTTTTAACGCGTTGGTTATCAGTAGAATGTATGATGAAACTTATAAGAAGTTTATTTAAATTAGGTTTGAAGGCATGGAAGTAAAACTAACGTATTAATTAAAGTGATTTCATTTACACACTTTTTTATAATTTGCATAGAATGGAATTATTTTTTGTTACTTATAAACATAAGATTGTTTTTAATTAATTAAAACACCCGATGCAGTGAGAGGTTGCAACTGCTTTTTAGAAAGTCACCAGCCAAAACAGTAATTCCTTTCATTGAAACTTCGGTTGATTGAAGATCTTGTAGAGAATGATCTAAGGAATTAAGATATTTTTATAGCGTAAAATGTGTTTAGCTTTTCCGCAGTTTTGAAGTTATGAAATTATATTTGTATAGCAATGGGGAAGAATTAATAAAGAAATACAGAATATTTTAATTCAATGCAATATCGAAATCTTTTGGTCCCAAAACTTGCCAAGAAGGAAGACAAACTAAGAAAAAATCCTTTGAAGTTCTCCAGACAAAAAATAGCTACATAACAATTTATTAAGTTGCTAAGTAATTTCCCCCTATTCTCAAAGGTTTCTTGAATTTTTCTGATGAGATTTAAATTAGGAAATGTATGAAATGTTACTTGAATTTTTACGAGATTAAAAATTCTCATTTCATTCAAATGAGAACTTTAAGATAAATTTTTCTCTGTTAAATATTCTTTTGGACACTTTAAATATGATATTAGAAGTCAACTTCTCTATGGTAAAAAAGCTATGAAATATGACACATTTACATAAACCTTTTATACTATATATTCTAGATTAAATTTTATCTTTTGAACTGACTTTCAAAATTACTCTAATAAATAAAGGGACTAATTGTTCTAACGTGAGGCACAAACAATAAAACTGAAAGCTATGATTAACTATATCAATTGCATATTTTAGAATGAACGCAAAGTGTGACTTTTAAAAATTGATGATTTCCCAGAGAGAACTCTTTGATGGGAAAAGTATCTATTACAAAAGAGCTAAATTCAATTTGCTTATTATACAAGTTAATAAAACTCCACCTCGATAAAATCATTTTGTTTCCGAGAAAATGTATTTTAACTTAGATTGCACAGTCTACATTGTGTGTTACTGGTAAATAGTTCAAGAAGGCTGAAGTATATTTTCGGGAGTTGAACAGTCAACTTATGGAAACTTTTTGGTTGTAAGATGCCAAATTTTTGATGAAACAGTTTCAATTAATTCGATGTGTTATAGAAAAAATTCTTTTTAATTCCATTCAAGTATTTGATATATCGACTTTTAAAAAATAAAGTTTTATTCCAGTATGATCAAGTTTATAAGGAATTTAATTTATGATATGATAATTAATGGGGAAAAAAAGAAACATTTTTTATAGCTAGGACGTTTTTTCCCTCCAAGTACAAAAAAGTAATTATACATTGCTTTTTAATTCATTGCTTCTTATCAACTTTCCGCGGTCAACATAGTTCTAATTATTTTTAAAAACATAGATAAAAACTTCGTTTGCAAACGTAGATAGTTATGCTTTTAGGCATCAATGCTACTTGAAATATAAATTGGTAAAAATTTCCTTCTCATTTCAGAAACAGATTCAATCAACTTTAAAATCTGTTTATTTTAATACAAAAGAGTTTTGATATTATTTTCAGAAAATTTGTGGTTACTGGTAAATAACCGATAATAATTAATCGATTTTCAGCTATTTTTAGTTCAGTATATACTACTATTACACAATAATTAGTTGTATAGGTCCTTTTATTTACTAAGAAAAGCATTTAAACATAATGGGATGAATTGAAAAAGAATATCAAATTTTTTTTATGAATAAATCTTTTCACATAATGTAATTGTGGTGATAACACTATTTATGCAGATTAAAAATGGACAAATTTGACTAACAGTGTCTGTCTGATAATTGAACTTGAGATTATGACAACGAATGAACTAACAAAAATATCTGTCTTTAGATAGTCATGTCAAAAATATGATACATTTTTAACTCTTTTGAAAAATTGCACAGGATATATTGCCATGTAGAGTCAACGTTTCGAAATGCATCTATCTTTGTGAAATAATATCTGCAAAGTTTTTAAGTTGATTCAAAACCTTAATTTTTTAATAGTTATTGATCATTAGAAACATTAATCAACACAGAAAAATCTTCATTCAGTAAAGAAATGTCATGTTATTAAGCATAAATATATTATTCATCAATTTGAGTGAATTAACACTTAAGATTTCTATTCGACTTATGTGCTATTTTATCTTTTGAATATTTTTATTATAATTAGGTGATATAAGCTTTTAAAAATAATTTCAAAATATTTAAAAACTTAGAAAGCTTTTTAAGGCTTAATACAGTCGCTAAATTGTTTCCTTAGGAATTGAAAGTTAAGTTTTATACCAGCATCACTCAAACGAGTGAAAATTCTATTACTGGCGACGTTCAGGTCAATCTTGGGTTCGAATCTTTACCCCAACAAAGACAAGGAATATGCTACTCGTTATATTCAATTGAACCTCAAAATCCTCCCGGATGTCGTATGGAAGTTTGAAGAAAGAAGTACTACTTCATACGTCGTACTCGTCACTTGACTGAGGCTCCATAGTATGAGGTCCTTCATTAATATAATCCCGTAAGTAATGCTAAGCTTTCTGAAACCATAGTCTACAGAACCGATTCAGGTTCATTCTCAATATTCAGTAGGGTATCAGAAACAAAAAGCGGATCCTAACGATTGTTTCTATCAGTTATATGGTTAAAGTCGATTTAAAAATAATAGGCGTTTTAAAATGTCTTTAACATCAAAACTACAGCTGGTCCTCTTTTGTATCATCGGCTAACTTCCTTTTCCGATAATTTCTACGTATCAACAATTTGAAAAGAACGAGAAATCCCCCCCCTCCCTCTTTGTCGAGAAGGGGGAAAAGGGGGGAATTTCCTACGAAACAGAAAGCTATCATCAGCTGAAAAATGACCGGCAGATGTTCTGGGTGCGCCGTCTTATAGCCCTCCCACATGTCTCATCAAAACTGTATTTAAATTATTAAACAGCTGCTAATATTCTGTTTCCCTTTTCCTTAATGTGGCGCTGTCACGGAAGTCATTCCTGGCACCATTTAAAAGCCATCCACTTCCGTCTACTTTTCTCTTCAGGTAGGAAGAGTAGATTGCTCAAGAAAGGAGTACACAGAATTGAGAAAGGAGATTAATGTATTTGCTGCTGTCTATAAATCTTTTTTTCCCAAATGGGTACTGTTTCAAGGTGTAAATGTTTTCTATTGAATTTGTTTCCTTCAAAACTTGAACAACAAATAATAAAATAAGATTAATTTACTTTGAAAATTCGTTAATATAAATTAACTTAAAATATTTCACGGTATGCTTTCTTGACATTGTGATAGCTTAGTGATTAAAATTGTAAGATTCCAGTAATGTCTGAACCAGTCGACGCTTGATCCATCTAAAGATCAACGTAAAGAATAATGCGGGACTTGTACAAACCGGATTTGAAGTCTTCAAATGAAATGGTAAGGATTTGATTGATTGCTTTTCAAAGTCAAACTAGAAGTAACAAGAAAGCTATCAGCGATATACTTTGTAATTATGAGTCAAGGTCAAATGACGAGGAAGATACCAGAATTTGTACCCCATATTCCTAACTGTCGTCGTACTTAATGTCAAACTTCAGCAGATTTTTAACTCGCACCGAGAACCAAGCCCAATTATGTATTCTTCGTTTTGAGTACATTATTCTATAAAATCAGGCCACCTTAGCCACTGGAGTGATAGGGTAGTTTAAAGAGTAAGAGATGAGATTAAGCGTCATTCTATCCATAAAATCATTTGATCGTTAATATAAACCTCAAACAGTTTTCAAAAAAAGGGCACCCTAGAAACTTCCCCAATTCTCATCGCTGTTGCATAAAATTGATACCACTTTTAATGGTTCAAGAGAATTTAAATTATGATTTTGATGAGTTAATTAATTGACTTAATCAACAAAATTAATAAACTTCTGATAATTTTGTCACTATCATTTCCATTTTCAAAATGTTTTCAATTTCTCTCTCTCTGCTTAAAATTAGCCTAAATTTCAAATTCGGTTTAAAAGTCATTTTATAGTGTTTTTAAAAATGGATTCTCTAATGTTAACTGAGAGTACCAAGTATTTGACGATGTCAAATTTTCTATTTAGAAGCATCAATCGATACATGTAATTTTTTTCCAACTCACGAAATTAAAAAAAAATTTGAAAAAAGTAACATATATTATTACTCAAAATACAAATTATTGAATAGTGACGCTAAAAAATCAGTTGTAACATAATCAGATTTTAGATACTTGGATTCCTCATGTCATAGATCTGCTGAATCCAAAATGAAATGCAATTTCTTTTGACTGATCAAGAAATATTCAAGTTTAAATTTATAACCGGAAATCACTGAATCATAAGGGACCGTATATCAATTTATAAATTTTAATCATTGGTCTATTTAGTGCATGATGTTCAGAAGCGGAAGAAAAATAGCATGAATCAATTGCGCGAAGTATGTTATATATAACCTAAAAATGTTTTTCGAATATTCTTGGAACTAGACTGGATTCGAAAGAAATTTGATACTAGACAATTTGAATTATTTCCCCTCTAATTTTCATAACAGTTGAACTTCATAATGAAAAATTTCCTTTTTAGAAGTTAAATGATTGTGTTATAATAAAGTTATTAAATAAATCCCTTAATAAAGTACTTTAGTTTCCTTAGAAATATTAATAGTGATAACAGTTTTATGCTGCTTCTTTTTTGGCAATTGCTTATAAATACACATTTAAAAATATTTCAGAACTGTGGTCCATAATAGTCCAGTGGTTTCTATTTTTTTTTGGGGATGATGCCCGACCTGAATCTGTAAGTGGTGCTGCCCGTTAAATTAAATTCGGAGTGAAATATAGATACTGAGAGGTACCAACTCGTGTATCGGCATCGTCACTTGATTGCAGATCAAAATTTTGAAATCCGTTACTAATAACCTTCATGCGATTTTAAGGTGGCATTAATTAAAAGAACAAGCTCTTTCGATCCCCATAAAAACTCACTTATTCTATTAAAAATACAAATAATGCTCAAGTATTTTGAAATTTAAATGGAAAAATGACAGATGCAGTATTATAGGTATCAATTTAAACTATTCATTATCTTAAAAACCAATAAATGGTATTTTTATGTCTAAAATAAGCAATTCTGTAACAGATTAACGAAAATTTATTGTTCTCATTTTTTTAAATTATAAATATATAATATAGTTATATATTCTCTGGATATTTTAATAAGTTTTCCCGCTAAGCCGCTTCACTTTAAACTTTGATTTTGCAAAATTATTTCATGGACTTGTACTGAGGCAAGTTACTAATTAGAGGATCTTTCACGAACTAACGCATATTCTTTTTATGTATATCCACTAATGTTTCTTTTTATTTTACATACATTAATATTTTTTTAGAGCTATTTTTAACCGTAATTTTTTAAATTTAGAATATTTAGCAGAATTATTAAATCTGAGTTTTTCAAGTTTAGTGCAATTTTTTTACTGTAAAAAAGTACCCAAAAAAAGAGTACTTATACAAAACAAAATAGAAGACGAAAAAAATACTTCAAAGGGGAATTGAAAAACGGAAATTAATTGTGAATGACGTTGACTAGAATTTGAAATCAAATTTATTAGTGGCAAGTACTATCAATTAAAATAATTGAAAAAAAAAAATTAAGTATTTTTCTACTCATATCTACAACAAATATATTAAACTTTTGATTCCTCAATATATTTGTCGAGAAATTACTTCATCTAATGTTAAGACATTGAATATGTATAAGAATGAGAAAAATTACTTGCTTTCGAAAATGCCTTATATTTTATTATTTTTTTTGGTACACATATTCTTTATTTTAAATAAATTAAATTATTAGTCATAGAGTTTTACATATTATATTGGATTTTACTATTTTAAAAAACAAGTAATGATTTGAATTTTCATGTGTTCGAATATATTCAACTACTCTAGCTTTATAACAAAACTACGTATTTCATGACAATTCGGTTACCATTATTTGGGTTATAAAGAAAAATATGAGGATAATTGAAGATTTATAATGTTAATTTATGAAGATAGTATCAATTTTAAGAAAAAAATGTATCTTCCTTTAAAGAAATAACTTTTTATGCATACCATAAATAACAAAGTGCATATAATTCAAATAAATTGTCAATTATATTGAGAACACAGTACTTAGATGTGAAATAATTTGTTCCTTGGTTTTCTCTGATGCTACGTTGTAATATTAACCCTGTTTGGGAATATATAAATTTCATTCTAAAGTTAATGACTTCATTAAAAAATTGTTTTTAATATCATTAGTTTTCTATAAGAATCTATATTCATAATTCATCAAATAATCCCGCATGTTTTTGTTTGATTACTCGCATTAAATGAAGAAGAAAAACGATAGAATCAAAATAACTTTTTATATTGCAAAATATAAAATATCTGATTAATTCAAAATTAAAACTAAAATTTCTGATGAACTAATTAATATAAGACTTTTTTAAACTTTCCCCCTTTTATGTATGTTTTTGTAACAATTCAACACTTATTCAATAACTCTGTTAACCTGTATACTTTTGACAAAATTTGGACAGTAATTTAGCGATTCCTTTATCAGAAAATGTGTTCATGTAAGAAATATTATCTTAAGTTACTTCAGAGGTCTTGAAAATTGGAATCATATTTGGTTGAAAATTGGTTAAATATCCATAGTTCCACCATTTTAATTTCACATAGGGTAACATTTGTAACCTCTCATATCACATTGATCCAGAAATCTGAAAATTGAAATCTAATCGATTTCTTTATGAATATAAAATTCGGACTAGTTCAAATGAACATTAATCAAAGCTTTTTTCAATTCCATTTAAATAGACATAAAAGTTGTCATGGAAAATAAATGTTCATTTATAGCTATAAAAAGCAACGCTGATTAATTTGTGAGAATCACACAAAATTGATAAAAATGCGCAAAAGTACATAAGCTTATAATAAGCTAACACGCTGAATAAGCTGATAAGCTAAGTTAATACGAAAAATCATGTTGAATGAAATTATATTGAAACCGCGGAATATTGCATTTTTATAAGTGGTCAAATTTCAACTAGTCTAAAAAGGAACAGAATGGATATAATTAGTTGAATAATAATTATTCTCTCTTTTGACATTCTAGTACAAAAAAAAAATAAATAAAACTCGATGAAATAGCAGAAATAAAAATGCTCCCACCCATTATTCAATCATAAAAACGTTTTTTCATATGATAATGATTGAAACAAAATTCTTGTAATAATAGATGAATAAAGTGTAAAATCAATCTAGAAAAATTTAAATAAAAATACTTTCACTTTTCAGAAATTTCAAGGGACTAACCATTTGAATTTTAATGAAATTTGGTATATTTTACGAGGTGATTATATCGGGGGACAGAATTTATAAGCATTCTACAATTATATATTACTTAAAAGTTCCTGGTAAGAGTATAAAATAGAAAACAAAATTATTTATTTCGGAGTATTCTTATGAATAATTAAATTTCTTTCTCGCTGTACTTGATAACTATATAAAGATTTATAGTAAATATATTATGAATGAGAGAATTATAGCATATTCTTCTGAGAATATCTATCACTATTCACCTCTATTTTAATACTTTTAAGGCTAGTTTTATCATTTTTTTCTACCACAAAGTTCGAAAATAGAAATTTGATGCGATGTCTTTCCTCCTATAATCCTTGAATTCAACTGCAAGGGATTATTCTTCGGACCAAAAAAGGAGAAAAAAAAAACACTCTTCATCCACCGTTCTCCTTGAAAAGCTTTAACTTGTATACTTGTATGTTCCAATGAACATAAGTCGGAGCTAGAGGAATATAATGTAGAAACTCAGATAAATCCTCTTTTCTAAGATGTTTTAAGCGAACGTTAGTGGGATTAGAACACATAAGCAATGGAGTTTGAAAAACTTGTATTACATATGCTTGAGAGGTACAGAAAAAACACGGATTTTATAAACTGTAATTTTTCATTGTGGTATATGGATAATTTAACCAGCACCTTTTTCTAGTTTTTATTTAAAAATATGTTTTCTAATTCGAGATGAAGAATTACAAATATGAGAAGATTAAGATTGAAATATTAATTGAGAAACATAAATATATGGTATGCGAATAAAAATTGTGGAGTTTGTACAAATTTCTTTATTAGACTAGGAATTGGGAACAATTATACACTCACAAATTATTATTATAAATATAGGATCAGAGAAATTTTAACCTCCGTTCTTTCAAATCAAAGTGTGGTCCATTTGCAGTTCGATACCACGCCAAAATGATATTCCACCACAAATTACATTAAGCCTAACCCGGTCATTAAGATGTACTCTTTGACAGGTATTATGGGGGCTCGAGGGGAGTTGCTAGAATTTTTCCTGACTCAAGAGATCTTTATCATAGGTTTCCAGAAAAGAAATACAATGCCAGCATATCGGGACATCAAGATCAGGCGATGTGAATTCTCCCGAGCTTATCTATTTTCCTTCGCGGTTCTATTTAGCTCAGAATATATGGTCTAAAATATAAAGATATGGACTAATATGTTAGATTAAGAAACTCTTTGGTAAAAATAGTGTATGCTTTTTCTCAAGACATTCTTACTCTGGAAATAGAATAACTTCATATTTTTCCAATTCTCGGAGCTCTTTATACATTTCGACCGTGGAAGCATGGGTAAATTAAGGATCAGAATAACAAAAGAAAGGTACGAGATTACGAGTCAAATTAAATTTTTCGCTTTATTGAGATAGTTGTGACAAAATTACTGAAACCAATTTTGGATAAGATTAGAATTCACAAATTTCTGAACAGTTTTCTATTAAATTTAAGTGTGAATACCTCAGTACAGTTTTTTGAGTAATTTCTTATTTGCTATTGTTTTCGGATTTGGAATCGCGTAGATGACACTTTAAGAATACAATATTATACTGGGAATTGTATATGCTCTATGAGTGAACACTTTGAAATAAAGATTTCCTGTCCAGAACTCATTTTTTTCAACTTCCGTGCCCTAGTATTAGTTTGCAGCAAGTAATAACAAAAAAATATTAAAGTAAATATATTAGGGTAGAATTATTTATGTTGAAAGATTTCATCCAACTGAAGTTTGCATAAATAATTTAAACAAATAAATAAAACAGACACAAACAAAAAAAGTCTCATAATAATTCTGCATATGCTGTCTGCATCTGTAATTTAAACAAATAAATGTAGCTGATTCAAATAAAAAAAGTCTCAAAACAATTAGACATAAAATTGGAAATCATAGATTATATTGTTCATAGTAATATATTTGATAAAAGAAGTTAATAAAGTTTCATTCTGGAATAGTAATATACGTACATCCATGTATTGAATATTAATTTTAATTTTATACTACGCAATAATAATTAAGTAACATATGAATATTAAATTGTTTTTCTTAACTTCAAGAAATTTTCAAAAGCAGCTTTAAAGCTTTATTATCCTAATAATTTTTTAAAAATTCATTTGAAGCTTGAAGAATGTATTATTGATCCTATTTTATTCTTTATGCTTAAACTATGCATTTCATTCTAATAATTTGACAATTATAAAATAAGAGAGGGTTTTGTATGCGATAGACTTCTTATTTAAAACAAATTCTATTTTTTTAAGAAAAGTTCTATACATAATAGTCTTTAAATGGTTTTACCACAATATTGCAATGGAATATTGATTAACATTTGCTTAATTTTAAGTATAATGGTATTTTTTTTTAATTAAATAAACTTTTTTGGAAATTTCTTTGAGAATTCTTAAAGATTGTAACACTTTTTTTAATATTATAAAGAAATTTTTCATATTTACAATATAAGTAAGAAAATGCAGTTTTAGAAAAATTGAAGTAGTAATTTTTATGCTATTTATTGCAAGTAAGAACTATATTGATAATACTAATAATTCAGTAATTTGAAATTGTGAATGTAATAGAATTTTAAATAACAAGATAGAGAATAAACATTTTTTTGAATGGTACTCTTCTTTTTGCATAAAATTTGCAATATTAGCATTTTTTTTAAATGATTTGATATTTAGCATTTTTGTTATAAAGTAATTTTTTGCTTGGGATAATTAAGATCCATAAAAATAGTATTCCTGTGCAAATGCAGAAGAATAATTTAAATTTTTTTATTACCATTTCCATTTTTCGATAACTAGTCTCATACGATTTTATGATCTTTAGAATAGTTAAGTACGTTATGATATGCACAGTAATTCTTTACACGCACATGTGCGTGTATATATATATATATATATATATATATATTGTTTGTTTGTTTTTCAATTTTTTTTTGCAGATTTAAATTTTCTGAATTTTTTTAATTGATATTTTTGGCGTTATAACAATTTTTCATTTTATAAGTTTTTGTTGTAGTTTTTTGTTTTAGTATTCTGAGTAGTCATTCTGCCATCTAATTTTTGTTTACGTTTTTCTAATTTTTAGTGTTTTCATTCTGAAGACATTTAAAAATTGTTCATTAGAGTTTAGTGATTGCATTTTGGCAACGCTTACAAATTTTAATCCACGTGAGATGATGGTTGGTATTTAGCTACGTAGCACAAATTTTTGATTCGTTTTGTATGATTTTTCAAAAAATTCAAATAAAGCATCAAGAAATATCTAAAGTGAGCAAATACCTTTCCCTGATTTAAATTGTTTGTGTTTTGTAAATATAAGAATTTGCTTGCTCTTCATTGTATTACTGTATGTAATATCAATACACATGAAGTGTTGCACTTGGAAAATTTGGATTTTTATCTTAAGTTTCTTAGTTTATGATTTTATGCATTTCATTATTATTTTTTTTTCACTTTTTGTGTGTTTTTCATTTAATTTTATTTTTAGATTTAAATTTTGTGATTTTTTTTTTCATTTTATAATTTTAGTGTTATAACCAATTGTTAATAATATATTTTGTTTACGGGATTAGTTAGGAATATGATTCAAAAAGAACCCGGTTTAACTGTCTAAAGCCCGCTATACCATTAATTATATTATATTTCATTTTTATACCTTCAAAAAAATGTAAGTTTTAAAAAATTTCAAATTTTAAATTTCTTGATATTTTGTTTATTTTTCTTCACTTCTGATATATATATATATATATATAATTATACTTCTTTAATCTTTGTTTTCCTGCTTTACATATTCTTATATGACGTTTAACAATTAATATTTTCTCAGGAAAGTTCATTAAAATCTTTAAATTCCAATTTTATTTAATTTCCTTTTATGGTTATTATAGCTCACGTTACCCTCTCATGAAAACCTAAAGTAAAAGATGCTGAATTAGCAATAATTGAAATAACTGTACAACCAGATTCCGAATCGTATTAATATGACGTTGGTTTGAATTGTTGTTAATACCTACGTTGTAGACTCCCTTATTTAAGCATGAACAATAAAAACTTTTACATCTGAAAAGTTGACTTGCTTCTTCCAAAATTGCAGTTTCTTGCTTCTTTTTCATCATACTTTTTTACAGTTAAATTACATAAAACTCTTATAAAATTTCATAACAAAATTTCATTAATGGTTCTAAAACTTATATCCCTTTAGTCAATTAAATTTTATAAAAAATTATTGTGAAACGTTACAAACAATTTTAACAAGACTACAATAAAAAATAGTTCTGATATAGATAATTATGTAAAAATTAAAAACATTTTCTCCATCTATAGTCAAGATTTTGAAGATACATTGAATTCTATAGATAATGAAGTTCTCATTAAAGTAATTAAGACTATTTTTAAGATATTTAAAATGAACTGATTTATTTCTAATGAAAAATTTACATACTTCATTAATTTAATTCTAAAAGAAACTTATATGATATTTAATAATAATAAAACGATATAAATAAGTAAAAGGCGTACCACAAGATGGTCGTGCTAGTAATAAATTTGCAAATAGATACTAACAGTTCTACGAATATAATTAGATTTATAATAATAATTTTACAACATTTAGATGTATTGATTCTTATATTGTTTTAAAATAATTGCAATAACGAAGATAAACTTTTATTATCTTATTATCCATCTTATTTAAAATTATTACAAGCTAATAATTATATTCTTGAAAGTGAATATTTTGAAATTTGTGTGAAAACTCTTGATAGTAAAATGTATGAATATATATATATATATATATATATATATATATATATATATATATATATATATATATATACACATATATATATATACATGAAATTTAAATAAATTTCCCAAAATTTGCTGGCTGGCTAATTATCCCATAAATTTCTTTAAAAATAATTAAAAACACAATGATTATAAAAATTATATAACTTAATTTTGTTGAAGATATAGGAAAACTAATGAAAAAATTCTTTGATACTATTTTATAATTAATTTTTTATTTTGTTTTGTTATTTTATAATTAATTTTTTATTTTGTTTTGTTATTTTATAATTAATTTTTTACTTTTATTAACTTGTGCTATTTTATTTCTTATATATTGTTAACAATATTTTATTTTTTCATTTTCATTTATTGGTTTTTAAATTTTATAAAAAATATGTATAATTTATAATTTTTACTATAATATTTATACGATAATATTTATAATTATGTATATTAATAATTATAAAATTTATAATAATCTATTTCTAATATTTAGTTAACTTTAACTTAGGAATAAAGATGGAGTTACTAAATCCTATCTCTCTCTTAATCTCTCTTTGTATAATGCGCTAATTCAGTGAATGAGAAGATGCTAATCGATTTCCACGTATACGTAGCTTTTCATTGAATTTTTTTTTTATTCTTATGCCTTTCTCATATCCTATAATATATTCTATCTTAGTTTTTCACAAAATAATGATGTTTAATCTTTCATTTGAAGTTATAACCCTTGTTATATGTTAACGATAATAAATTACTGTTTTTTCTGATGTTTTTATTTGTACACTAATTTTTTTTTATCTCTGACCTTATAAAGTAATCTCTGAGTGGGACACTTTGGCAATTAATTCTGGAATAACCACCACTCTACACAGTCTGAAGACTGTGACAACATTAATTTACTTTCTATCTATACTTTTTCTTTTTTTCTTGTCCAATAGTGTTCTTTATTTTCCTTCATTACATATTTTTATATTAATGTAGTTTTTCTAAAATAATTTCTTACATATAACTTTTCTTCTGTATTTAATAGTTTTGATGTTAATCTTCAATAATGTAATGCTTTTACACTTATTACTCTAACAATCTTAATTCATATTTTAAAATAATATTTTACAAATGATTAGTGATTTTTATTTCTTTATTGTTTTATTTTTAGTTTATTTTTATTTCTTTAGTGATTTTTTTAGTGCCGTTTTATAGAGAGAAAAATATAAACTTTTATATATATGTAAGTTTATATTTTCCTCCCTATAAGACGACACCTGTATTTTGTTCAACAATAACAGTGGGGAGTTATGAAGTAATTGAATGATAATAGCAAACTTCGCATGAGTTCTAAATTGTGTAACAATACTTACTTATCAAAGGCTTCTGCCAAGTAAGCTCCTCCACCGGCTCCATTCTGATGTACCCCTTCGTAGGAAGTAAGATTCACTTCGTGTGGATTCCGGGGCAAAATGGAAATATATTCTCCTTTAGCCAATTTGATAACGATCACCCGATAGCACCTACAAAAGACGCATAGGTTATTTCCAAAGAACTAAAACTTTTCAGCTGCAACTCTTTTAAGTATTGAGCGAGGAAAATGTGTTGAGACATGTCTGAACATTTTATAAAAGAGTCGGAAGTCTTTTGTTGAGTGAATTTGCTGATTACAACGTTCACACTAGCACCCGTATTAATTTTCCTGACAACTTAATTAGAAAAGAATGCAATGATCGCTTATGAATTTATTAGCGGTAGTTTACTTTATGGGTTAATTATTTTTTTAAAATGAAAAATGTTTTTATTCACGGTAAAACCAGTTCTTAAATCTATTAAATTAATTTTTGTAGAAAATATTCATGAAAGGAATAATGCGCTCTTTGAAAATACTTTTTTATCCCCAAGTTTTAATGGTTAGATGGCTTCTTTTATTTAGTTAAATTAATTATGAATGAGAATGCTATCAAATTTTAAATTAATTGTAATTAAAATGTCATTTATTGTGCTTTATTGTAGTTAATTACAAGTAAAGTATACTCAATACGAGTCGAGCACAACCATTATTTTAGCTTGCTAAATTAATTATGGATATTTTAAAAAAAGAAAGTTAATTTTCTGATTTTTTTCTCTCAAGCTTATATGATTTAAAACGTATTACGGATTGTTTAGAGAGTATAAAAATTAGTACTCTATTAAAAATGGAATGTAAAATGAACTTAATTAATTAAATAATTATAAAATGTATGGAGGAGATTAAATTTAATAACGTACTTTTTATTTATTATTAATTGAAAAGTGTTGAGCTTATAAGATAAAAAATTTAAGACTGTTAAAAGGAATATAATTATTTATGAAAGTAAGAGCTTTCTTATACTTCTTATTTCTTATTGTACTGGGTGTTACAAAAGTTAAAATCATTGTAAAAGTAAAATATGATTAAAAAAAAGATCTATGTGTCGGAGAGACATGGAGGTTTCAGATTTATATTCTTCGTAGTATAGGATATCGCATGACATAAGGGAAAGGAAAGGTTAAAACGTGACCTCTCCCTTTAACTAGTCTCTGTACTAAGGACATTAAGAGGAATAAACAGAAATTAGAGTATTAAATCACAAGGGAGATAAATCTGTAGGTATGTGTATAAAATAAAATGTCTCCTATCTTAATTGCTATCTATCTTTTGTTTTTTATTCTTCCCTCCCCGCGGTAGAGCACCCATGTGTTGACCGGGTGTGAAAGAATAGTACCACTGTAACTCATGCATGCCATAAGAGGAGAATAAAATGGGTACCCAGTGTCTGGGGTGTATAGCTGAGCACCTTTCCTTTGGAGGGGGACCCTTGGAGCTTCCCTTCTTTCGCCATTAAACACTTTTACTCATTCACTCATCCTTCAGAAATAGTATCAACGCTTTCCATTGTCGATATTTTGAACTAATTTTTTTTTCATATCATATAAAATCCTGTATCATGGTGAATGCAAATCTACAAACTGAATGTCTCTCCTAGTTTTGGATCATTTATTTTAATGCGTTTTCCTCAAACAACTACCTTTCGAATTATTTTACATATATTAATGCTTACTTTAGTTCGACAAGTTTCTTTTGAATTTAAAAAGTTTTTAATTTTCAAAGCTATTCCTTAATTTTACTCCTGAAATTTTAGTTTCTGGAACTCAATAATAATTGTTATGAAAAGCTTATAATTCTAATTCTTTTTTTAAAAGCTTCAATTATCATACTTTTTCAATAAATTATTGTTCCATAAACATTAGCTGTTTATTGAATTTAAAAGTTATTGAGAGAGCTTGCGTTTTAGGAGGCTCAATATTTTTGAATTTAAAAGACTAAATTTTGTAATAAAACAAATAATGGTGTGGCAAAATAACATTTTTGTTGCATATTGAAGTAGCGCTTCTGTCCAAATTAAAATTGCATTTGGACGCCTATTAAAACTAAATTTTTGATAATTAATAGTTTTGGTAACTATTGAAAACTCCACGCCTAATGTTTAACTGCAATCAAACGAGTTATTTTATTATTCTGAATAATCGACTGATGGAATTAGTTTTGACATATGTCTGATGAGAGGGAAAGAGGGATTCCTGATACAGGTTACATTTTATGTTCTTAACTAAGCAACTTGTGTAACAATTTTTTATACCTATTAGTTACCTAAAATATTACATATAGTACTAAAATTTTTATTTCCGTTAAAAAAAAAACTACATATATGTTCAAAATGCTATCAAATTTCTTAAAAGGTTATTTTTATATAAAAAAAATATAAAATATAGAATGTTTACAAATGATTATCCCAACTTCAAAGAGCTACTATTACAGAACTAAAGAACGTAAAACCTTTTTTTGGATAAAATAAATTAAAAACAATACTTTAAAGTCTTTAAACTTTCGAAAAATCAGTGTGACTACTATCAGAAAGAGAAATGATATCCAGTCTACCGTACAGAACTCATCCTGCACTTTTTTCAGCACGTTCAGTGTTACATTTAGAATGGCTATAATTATTTGCATTTTCCGATCGTCAATGTTTATCGGTGGCGGAGAAAAAGAACTTCAGCTTTCAAATAAAAATTCCAAAGGAGTTAAATCAGTGTGTGTTGAGGGTCATTGATTCAGAGCCAGGTCGTCGTTTACCCTGCGACCAGTCCACCATATCATACCATTGGATATCGTTTGTGTTTCTGGGGGTGGTCCCATTGAACATCTATAATTTTACAAACATTAAGGTTTTATCTTTAATTTTATTCGTTCAAAAAATTGTAACTTCTTTAGTTTTATAATTGTAACTCTTTGAAGAAGGGATATTCTTTTGAATTTGTATTATTTTATTTCTAAAATAGCTTATTGTGTCTAAATTTTTTTTTATTCAGTTATATAAAATAATCACAAATGTTATTTTCGTACTCACCTTATAAAACCATCCCTTTCAGAAACTTTCTGTAACTTGAGTTTAAGTTGACGACATTTTTCGTGACCTTCCATTGTATTCAATTTAAACTCCGGCATAGAAGAGGGAACTAGATTCAATATTAAAAATATTGTTAGGGAATTTAATTTGTAAAGTTAAAGAGCTTACAATAATTGGGAGGTTTATCATTAAAAATTAAAAACTCCCCATGCGATTTCATTAAAAATTACATTTCATTAAGTTTTCTCGATACTTTGGAAAATTTTCCATTTGATACTATTTTTATTCTTTCAAATATTAAAAAAAAATACATCAAAGGAAATATAATAATTAAATGCATTATTTAAAAAAGAATAAAAGGGTTTAGTGTAGTATGTAAATTCATAATATATTGTTTTGTTACTTTCCATTTTAAGAAATTTAATATTCATTTCTTCTTATGAATATCGCTGAGCTATTACTTTTAAAATATTTTGATCTGTTAATACTTTTTTAAATAAAATTATTGCATTAAAAAATAAAACCTTTTTTGAAAGTTAAAAGAACAAACGTGATTTCGGCCAATACTTAAAATCGATTTAAAACGTAATGCATCTGTTTAAAGTGGTTTATTACACTTCATAAAATACTTTTTGTTTGCATTTCATAAAATAAATCTTCAAGCAACAATTTGTTTTCTTTGATATATTTTGCAGTCAAAACAATGATTATTTTTTCCTTTTAAATTACCTTGACAAATTTCTTAAATTTAGATTTGCAAACAATGGCCTAATACACTGCATAAATGTAGCATCTAAATATTTTTCAAATATTATTTACACGTTATTTTTAATTCTGTCTAGATTCTAAATATACGATTAATGTCTTAAAACCTTTTCAACATGTGTTAAACAATAAAAGAAATCTAATTACTTTTACCTCTATAATATTCGTATATATGTACCCGTATATCTGCAAAACACCATGTTATTCTAATTATCGTTAATCTACCATGTTATTCTTATTATAAAGTTTTTTGACAAATGAATTAACAATAGCAGGAGGTAAAAGCTTTTGCTTCAAACCATTTTGTATTACTGCTCAGCTTGTATCACATCAGTTGTCATCTCTGGTATTTGTTCTTGATTTAAAATTACCAAATAAGTCACCATAGTACAACTTCTGACTAGTCCTTAGTTGAAACTAAATTCTCCAAAGACTCATTTCGCATAATTACGGAGGGATGCTGCGCTTTAAATTGAACTGAGCGTCAAAATCCTCGAGTGGTGTTGAATTTAGGAGTGTACTTTGTTCACCTCAATAGCTCAGGTACTTCAATGCTTATCGAAGTTCAGAATTACGGGGCTTGTCACCAATAGCTCTTGTGGCATTCTAGAGCCGTATTAACTAAATTCGAAACCATTTATAGCAGATAACCGGTTCGCACAAAAGGTGATGAATTGTATCATTTCATTAAATGTTACTATATAATAAAGGTAAAGATAATAGGAACAATAAATGTAATGATCTTAAATTATCTCGAAAAACCATCTTTCTTGGTGCATGAAAAATTGTCATCCCTTACATAGGTTTTCTTTGCTCAAAAGATTAAGAATCATTGCTTTAATTGATTATAAAAGTCATCTTTTCAGTTACGATTTTAATACCGACAATCGGCGTAGAATGTCGCATTTGTAATCGAGAGAAAAAAAAAATCATTAGCAAATAATTTCCAATTCCTTTTGTGAAATGATTTTAAATCTTTGTCAAGATTCACGAGGATAGGGAAGAAGGGACGAGGAGGGGGAATACAGTGTACTCAAATTAGCATGTCGAATCGAACCTGAAGGCGGTGAGACGCACTTTGCCTTCTCCGTGGGAGTGCTCAAGTGCCCGCAGCCAGCCTTGTTAACAGTGCAAATTTTCACTGTGTAATTCGTATTGGGTCGGACGGTGCTTTTGAAAACTTTATTCTCCTTCTGAACTTCGTTAAACTCTTGAAAAGTGTCCGTGACTACCTGTCCGCTGGCGTTTCGGTATCTTGCCTCGCCCTCCAGCGTCACCTGAAACAGGAAATTTCACAGGAGAATCAAGTGTGTGGAGAATTCAGTCGGAATGGGATAAAAATGAATGATTCACATTTGAATCAAATGTATTATTTTTCGATATGAAATGTTATGGAATATTGTCATTTTGGATCACTTTTTAAATGAATTTCTTAATGATAAATTGTTTGTTTCTTTAAAAAACGATTGGATTTTATCCATTTCAGCTTCTTTTTATGTGCGTTATAACACAGTTTTAAAGAATATGATAATTTTAATTGATTTTGATAACGGGAAGATTAGATCTTATTTTTTTCATATGAGACGAAGAACAGGATGTGAAAAGTATTTTTAATTTTAGTGTAACTGTTTTTGTCTTTAGGAATGCAGTATTTCACATTTAGAATATATAAATAAAATTGATATCTTGATTACTAATTAAAAACAGGACGATTTAATAAGTTTTGCACAATTATCAAGAAATTCTTCTAAAAAAAAAAGATCTATAAAGAATTTAGTTTAATAACAAAACTTTATTATTTTTGTACTTTTCTTTAATAGATTTCTCAACAAAATTTAGTAAAAGAGTTCTATGTTAACATATATGTATTCTACTTTTTTAGCAACTAGTTTGTTAAACTGAAATTATTAATACTGTTTCACATGCAGTTACCATTTTTGCTAACAAGTAATATTTGAGCATAAGAATGAAGGTAGATAACTTCTCACTATGTATAAATTTGATAAAATATTTATTTTAATATTTATAGTTATACAAATAAATAATGCTGAAGCAAATGAATTCCTTATATCTACTTATTTTGAAAGTAAATGAATGTTTCTTATACTCAAATATATTTTAATATGTAAGAATCAGGTTTTTATTAAGAAAAAAGTTTTTTATAAGATGAAAAAAAGCAATTCTTATAAGCAAACAGGCTAATTTGATAAAAACAGAGCAATTACTTAGCTAATATACAACCTACCAACAAATTTAAAAAAAAATTAATGTTTAAAATTGTTTTTTACAAACTCAGTATATATATTCATCTTTTATAGAAAGATCAAATCTAAAAAACATTGCAAATAAGAGTTTTTGAATATATTTCATAGCTTGTGAAATATATTCAATACGTATGGCATATCCATAAATCATCTTTGGGTGGTGAATATCATTCTTTCCAGGAAAGAAGTAATTTTGTAATTTAGAATTACCACCTGGTAAAAGCAAATAATTTATATCAGTCTTATTTCTCCAATTGCATACTGTTCAAGTACTGATATAATTTTAAATTGCAAAAATGGTCATTTAAATAAAGATACCATGAGAATAAAATGTACATTTTTTTTTTGGGGGGGGAGGGTGCATTTTCTATAGGAATGTACCCCCTTCTCTCTTTTTATCTACAATCAGCGACCCAGAGGCACTCTTTCAGAGACAGCAAATACTTTTATTCTTTTCTCAGGAATTGGCTTAGTAGAAATCCTTTTTTTTCTTATCGTATTGAAACAATTTTAAGTATAAAGGGGAAAAATTTATAATGTTTAAAATTTAGAACAACTATAACAGTATAATAAAAGAATTACCCTAAAATATTTCAATTTCGAGAAAAATCTTGAGGGTACATATGTCCCTTTGGGTACACCACTGTTCAAAACTATAATGATTATATATATAGATCCAGTACATAACAGTATTTTATCAAAATAAACGTATTACATTTCCAAAATATGCTATTACGTTAATAATAAAAGTAATTATTTTTTTTCAAAATCATTTTTTAAAATGCATTTAGGGAAATTTGTTACTTCTGAAAACATAGAATTTTGTGTTAAATGTCTCACAGTTTTTTTTATGTTTTCAACAAGACACCCGCATATTCTCATTTTTATTAAATATAAAAAAAATATATAAATTTTTATTAAAATAAGCAACAGTAGATAAAAAAAACTGAATAAAACTTTTTTAAGTTGGCACCAAATAATATTTTTTGAAAGCTTTTTCTAAATAATAATATTTCCGGCATCAAACAAATAGGTATATTTTTTTATTATAGAATCTTACATAAGTTTCATTAATAATTTTTGACAATATAAGGGAATCGAAGCGAGATACCTTTCTCTTTCTCTCTGCTACGTATTATTAATATTGATAACTACGGAATAAAAAGAAGTAAAAAAAATGTTTTTTTGTTCAATATGAAAATATATAAAAATATTTATATACTTAATTAATAGAGAATGTTATTTCTAATGTACATCAGAATCTTTAAGTAATGAAAGTCTTTTATTAATTTTAATTTATTTAAAGTGTATTGAATTTAAACAATAAAGGCAATCTACAATGTAACACTGTTATGAAGATTGAGTCAAACTTTTTTTTATGAAGGAAAACATTTTTTTTTACAAATTATTTTCAATTGTATAGTGTATAAGAAAAGTTATATAATGTTCACTTGAACTTTATCATCCCTCTTGTAACATAAAGAAAACTTAGCTTTCAAGACTGTTAACATAAATGCATTGTGTAACGTACATTACTCCCTGGCGAATATTTTGTATATGCTTTCTTAATCCAGGAATGCATGTAATGTTTTATATGTGAAATACAATATTTCAAAACCAAGTATAAAATGGTTTGCTTTATGCAGTTTAGATAAGATTCACAAATTGTTCAAGCTTCTGAATTACTTATCGTTGAAGGATAATTTGTTATGAGATTTCCTTCGCCATTTTTTTCCTAAAATGTACCATTTTTTCCACACTTAATCTTGATTATCTCATGAATCTTGCATAAGAATTTTTCTGAAAGAAAGCTTTTCGCCGTTGAAACTTTTTCGTTTCTAATATTTCATGCCTTGATACATTTATGGCTTATTTTCTAACATAGTTATGTTTGTATCAGAGTCAGATAAGAATATTAAATTATAAAACTCAAGATATTCGAATGAAAAAAGATAGCTGTAATGAATATTTCACGATTTTATTTCTTAAATTATTTTAAAAGGTAAATAAAATGTTTGGAATTCAATAACATTTAAACAAAAAGATTGTGAATCACAATCATATGTTTAGCTAGTGGTAGAAATGATAACTTATTGTTACAAAATATCTACATTGCTTGTAAATTTTTTTAACATTACATTGCTTGTATATTGCTTGTATTATTGTTTATTTTTTATTAAAAGGTTTAATAAATGAACCAAAATTAAAAATCAGGACACCCTGTTATTTTTTTGTGTGGAGAAATAGGGATATAAAATGCACGAAACAACTTATTAAATTCACATGATCAATTATTAATGGAAAGAAATAGAATTGTTATATATATATATATAATGTGTGTGTGTGTGTGTGTGTGATTTTACTCTCAATATATTCATCGCTTCTGTAACTTTGCGTTAATTTTTTTAACATATGTTTTCTTCTGAAATTGCTTAAAGGAAAAAGACATTTCATAATAAAAAATTACTTTTGAATATCACAAAATTACATTGTAATTAATATGATTACATAGCGAAGTAAACAAGGCAAGTTTTGGAAACTATGAAACAGAAATAGCAATTTAATGTTTTAATTGAAGTCTTGCAAGTGATATAGAAGTCATTTATTCAACGTTCGATTTAAATTTATTTCTTATATGTACAATATTTCTTATTATTATCTTTCTTATAAAATTTTTCCCACAATTTATTACTTAGAAGATATAAATGTATTATGTTACTTTCTTTTTTTAAAAAATAAATAACAAATATAATCAATAAATAACGAATATTCTTAAATATTATTATTTCAAAAAAATTTAAAATAAATATCATTACTTATGATGAAATACAAAAAAAGTAATAACGACCTCAGTAGCCAATAATATACAAATTTCTCATGCAAATTTTATTCCCAGGCAATGAGCAACGCTTTGATGTTGATTTGTCACTGCAAATATTTAAACTGAACATTAAGCGCTTAAGCACGTGTCTGCTTTGTCTTCTCAAATCCAATTTTTTAGCAAGCCAACAACAAAAACACTTACATTGTAAGCCTGGACACTGCCCCTAACATTCTTAGGGGAGTCCCAAGTGACAACCACGTAGTTGATGTTCTGCGTGTTGTCGTGGAAACATCGCATCTCAATATTTTCCGGTGGATCTGCCACTGAAAACAAAAGAGAATACTTTCTTGAGAAACCTTTGATTTCCACACGACTCTAGAGTTTTAAAAAAGTATCGATTCCGTTACTGGAAATGTGTTCTTTTTCAAGAAAGAGAATCGATACTGTCTTGAGATAGATTGAAAAATATCTTCAGTTTAAAATGCATTTTTAGGATAAGGTAGAACCATTTCTTTATTCTCAGTTAGTAGACAGTTCACATAACATTAATTTAAATATTTCCCCTATGAATACATACTTAATTATAACGTACCAGCAGATATATTTAATTAAAATAAGCAGAGATATATATTTAATTACAATAGCAGTGTACTAGTAAAGTGCACTAGTTGAGTAATTATTTAATTACGAGAGCACAGTATATTTATTATCATTAACTTGTAAAGGTATTTATTACAATTAAGTAATATTTATTATTAAGTATGGTGTTTGTTATAATTAACCGCTAACAGTGCATTGCTTTCACTGGAAATAATAATTATTTTTAAGAAACGTCTTAAATAATGTTATCAAATTTATTATTGTTAAAAATAGAATTTCTCTCATTCGTCTTACGGTAAGTTTAAAAAACCTGTTTAATAGAATGCTGACATGGTAAAACCTGCAATGGATTTTCATTTTGAACTTCCTCTTTTTCTACACATCTCTAAAATTAAACATTTTTTACAATCAACTTCTTATTTCATTGATGAAATAAAATTCCGATGATAATAATGGTTTGATGAAAACGACAGACAAGTTTGTGAAATAGGATTCGATTTTCTTTTTTTTATATAGTTTAAAATATAAAATCTGTCCTAATATTTTTTTTAATTGTAATGCTGTAATAAAAATAAGGTGATCAGTTTTAGTTTAATATTTTTTAAAATGTTAGTGATGCGTTAATGCAAGGGTTACCAAACCATAGCACATTGGATTATTACAAGTAGCCCTTTAGTCAATGCTGAGGGAGCTATCGTGATGTAAGTTTTAAACAGAATTTTTTCAGTGTCCAAAGTTTTCATATCAAGCAAAACTTTCTGGAAGCTATAGCAACACCATAAAGCTCTTAACCTCTCGTGAAGGAGATCATTCTTGTCTATTGTAGATTGGTGATTTATTAAACTGGCGGACATAAGTTGATTTAACTGTCTGATTAAGTTATTACTTTTCCTTCACTAAGCGAAGCAGATTCTATCCTTATCTCTATTTACCAACCTATAATCATGAACTTAAATCAGTATAAACATAGTTCGAGACATTTGGCGCATCTGAAATTGTTTGTCAAAAAATTGTCACATGGTATTCAAAATGTTGGCAACACCTGGATTTATGAATAAAGACACAAAAGAATTAGCTCCCTCATTTACGAACACAGAATATTTGCTGTTTAATTCCTGTAAATCATTGCGAGAGATCGAATCATTAAGAACAAAAATACAGAGTTAAAATTTTACAACGGCAGTTAAATGAATGATTTTTTGTTTGAATGAACCACATCGAGAATTCTAACATAGCATTTCTGAATAACAAAAATTCTAAATAAAATTCGTTTACAAATATTATTTGAAAATAAAATTCCAAATTATATTCGTTTCTTTCATTGAACTAAAATCAAACAAAGAAGAGAATTATTTATTAGCTGACATTTCAACACATGTGTATACGTAAGACATACGAGTAACCAAATCATATGCTTCAAATAATAATAACCATACTCCAACATAACCAATTAAAAATTCATTGATTATTTTTCTTTGCTTAACAGTTATTCTATTTTTTACTTACTTCCGTCACTGGTAGTAGCATCAAGTTCATCGGACCAACTACCACAACCTATTTGGCTGCATGGTTGCACCTAAAAAGAAGAAAAAAAGATAAAGACAACGGTAAATTTCTTAATATATATACGTCAATTATAACAATTATGATTACTTTTAAGAAAAATAGTTTATTGTATTTACTAAACTCTAAATATTAGAATATATATGACGTAAATATATGCTCCTATTAAAATGAAAAAAAAAATATGTAAATGCATTCAGAAGATTTAAAATTTGTAAAATAATTGTGAGTATGGTGCTATACGCAAAACATTTAAATTTATGATATTGTGCATAAAATACAAAACATATAAGTACAAGATGGTCTATTTTAGGTGAAAGAAATATTGATACGTGAAAATATACGTATGACGGATGAAAAAAAAAGCTTCATTTAGAAACAAAATAAAAGGCAATTGATTTTTCATGCTAAAATGACATTTAATGTCTGATATAGTGAAAATAATTTCACTACGAAACTGTTGCTGAGTAGATAAAAATTAAAAGTGACAACAGGAGCAACACAATGTTACTTTTAAATACTACTCAGTAACGACTAAAAAATCAAATAAGTTTCATGAAATCTTTAGCCGATGTTTTTGATCAGAATTAAATTATCAGTCTATCAAATAAGAATCTATAACAGGTTAATTGAAAGGTCCCCGGCCTGACACATAGATGGCGCTACTAAAATTAAATCCATATGTTTTTTAGTTAGCCCTAACCCTCAAAAGATGCGTGTATAAATTTGACAGCTGTCGGATCATTAGTTTGTGAATTATAAGCATTTTGAGTGAAGCAACTTTTGTTATTGTGAAAAAAATGGATAAAAAGGGATTTCGCGTGTTGATAAAATATTGCTTTTTGAAGGGAAAAATACAGTTGAAGCAAAAACTTGGCTTGATTCCGAGTTTCCGGACACTGCCCCAGGAAAATCAACCATCAAGGATTGGTATGCTAAGTTTAGACGTGGTGAAATGAGCACCGAAGACGGTGAACGCAGTGGACGCCCAAAAGAGGTTGTTACCGACGAAAACATTAAAAAAAATTCACAAAATGATTTTGAATGACCGCAAATTGAAATTGAATGAAATAGCAGACACTCTAAAGTTATCAACTGAACGTGTACATCATATCATTCACGAATATTTGGGTATGAGAAAGCTCTGTGCAAAATGGGTGCCGCGCGAGCTCACTTTTGACCAAAGACAACGACGAGTTGATGATTCGGAGCAGTGTTTGAAGACGATATAGCGTAATAAACCCTAGTTTTTGCGTCGATATGTGATAATGGATGAAACACGGCTCCATCATTTCACTCCGAAGTCCAATCGACAGTCATCCGAGTGGACTGCACACGATGAACCCGCTCCAAAGCGTGGGAAAACGCAACAGTCGGCTGGCAAGGTTATGGCGTCTGTATTTTGGGATGCGCATGGAATAATTTTCATTGACTACCTTGAAAAAGGAAGGACCATCAACAGCGACTATTACATAGCGTTATTGGACCGTTTGAAGGACGAAATCGCCGAAAAACGGCCGCATTTGAAGAAAAAGAAAGTCCTGCTTCACCAAGACAACGCACCGTGTCACAAGTCAGTGAAAACGATGGCAAAAATCCATGAATTGGGCTTCGAATTGCTTCCTCATCCACCATATTCTCCAGATCTGGCCCCCAGTGACTATTTCCTGTTCTCAGATCTCAAAAGAATGCTCGCTGGGAAGAAATTTTCGTCGAATGAAGAGGTGATCGCCGAAACTGAGGACTATTTTGAAGCAAAGGACAAATTGTACTACAAAAATGGTATCGAAAAGTTGGAGGTTCGCTATAATCAGTGTATCACCCTTGAAGGGAATATTTCAATTTAAAAAAAACTAATTTTGTCAAAAAAATGTGTTTTACTATGGTAGGCCGGGGACTTTTCAATTCACCTGTTAATACAACAACATTTTGGAATTAACGACTGCATGCAATAATATCATTGCTTCAGCTAACAGTACTACACAATATAAAGTTCCTTTGGCTACAGTACTTTGGACCCAAGTTATGAGCTACACGATTCTATTTTCTTATGAGTAACTACTCTTTTTCAATATTATGATGACTCAAACAAGAATGTAGAGAAATTTTGAATTTTATAAGTGGTATCATTTTGCTACGGTCCCGTATCTACAATGATTTGGTGAGGCTACTTATTTATAGCATAATACTCACTCAACCACTCTTCCTATTTCCTGCCTTTTCTTTATCAGAACACTATTTACTTTTACTTCGGACTGTCGAGACTATTCTATAAATGATCAATATGTGGGAAAATGGAGAATGCTGAACGTTGAATCCTGAGGTTGACTCTTAATTTTTCACTTTGTATGATGATGTAGTTAAGAGTGAGTAGTACCCATTCGAGAATTGACCTCATCTTTTGACTGCGGGTTTATACTGTGATGATAATCATCACCATGTAACTCAACGGCAGTTGAAATAAAACACTTTACGCTACTGGTGCATTTTTCATCACTTGAAAATACTTAGTCCATCATTCCATACTGTCATATTATCTTTCTATACCCTGAAATCGTTTAAAAATGAAATCACATTTTATCCTTGAGGATAGTATAGGTTGGTTTCTTTTCAGTTTTAATGAAAGATGTTGTAGAAATGAAATCATTTTCAAATATTCAGACGAATTGGTATCACAGCATGAAAATTGATAAATATGAAGTTTACTCCAAAATTTCCAAGAAATCTCCATTCCATTCCGAGAAATTTCCTCAAAATTTCGAAGAAATTTCCATTTTCCAAGAAATCCTTGAATTTTTTTTTAATATTTAGAAAAACAACATATGCTTATTCTAAGAAATTTTCAACGATTTCGAATTAACATGGTTATAATATTAATTTTGCGTATTATATAGATTAGGAAACAAAAATGTAATATGCATATGTAAGAAATATTTGCTCTGTGAGATATTAATAATAGGAAATAAAGAAATATTAAATATCAATTCCATTGAAATAAAAAGAAACTAAAGCTAAGTACGACATTTAAATCCCTAATGTTTGCATATTAGCTAAATTTATTCAAAATAATATTAGATTTTTTTTATTCTAGTTCCATTTATTATACGAGGATAAAAATAAGACCAAATACGTCAAAATAATATAAAGTATTTTATATCTAATATAAAATTCATTCATGCAACTTAAAGCCGTTTGAGTCTTTTCAAATGTAATTAAGTGCAGAGTAAATTAATAAGAATGAAATCTGAAATTTAATATGTTAAATAAACCTAATATAATCAAATAAAATATCCTGTTAAAGACAAGAAAAACTTTTTAAAGTTAAAAATCAATACAAATATCGATTTCATCCACTTTCAATTTTTATCCCTTATTTAATATTAATTTACCACTTCTTGACTGTTAAAAGCATTTTATATTCATGGAAGGAAATCGATCTGGGTTCAGAAAGTTACAACCCCTAAATCACAATTTATAAATGTTAGGTTACTTTTCTATCATTTTTTTTCATTGAAAGCGACACTACATTTTTTTCCCTCGGAGATTTTCCAAGCAAGTCACTTATAATGAGTATTCAGTAGTTCTCATCAGGCTCATTTGAGAAGTTTCAAATGCATTTTGGAAAACACTGAGTTCCTTTTTCTTTCTTTTTTTTTTCTCCTTTTTCTTATTTTTTAGCGGAAATATTCGACCTGGAGTGCTCAACAAAATGAAGGTAATTAGCTTTTCCACAATTTTTATTCTCTAACTTCTCGTTTGTAAATTTTCTCAATGGAGAACGTCCACTTTTTATTTTTTATGTCTTCAATTCTTAGAATTTTTTTTCTAGTTCTCTTTTATCTGTCTTGATATAAATGCTTTTTGAGGATTAGTGAATCCGTTGAAATGGAGAACATCGCAGAGTACCTATAAAGTATTATGAATGCGTCGACTTGGAGATACGATTAAATTCTATTTTTTTTCCCTATTTCTTTTTACAACTTCGCTTTCGTGCTCCATTAATAAGTCGGTAAAATTCGATTACGAAAGTCTGTTACGGAATTTTTTTCATTTCAGTTTAATTTGTTTTCGATAGTTCGTTTAGAGTCTCGAAGTGTTTTTTATGGAGATAAAAAAAGGGAGCTTAAATAAAAGTTTAATAAGTAAATTTAATTTAGGATCTTCATGCATCGCGCTCAGAGTTTTAGATTGTTGAGGTAAGGAAGTGCAAGCGTGGGTATTTCCGCATTTTCCGGGACACATAGAAATTTCCAGAAAGAAAATGAGTCATTTGGTTTTTGATGCTCTTTCTATAATTTTAATATATAGTTTACATTTTGAAAAAAAAAAATTACTTTTTGAAGTAAATTTATTTAATATTTATGAAATAATATCATTTATTAAATACAATTGTTGAAATTTTTTTTAAACAACTACATGCATTACGTTTCAGACAAAATGTTAAGTGAGAAACTCATCTACTATTAATGAATACTTTACAAATGCAGTGGATATCTAAGTGAGACATGCAGCTGTATGGAAATGTATTGAGTAATAAATATTAACAACTAATCAAATGATGATCTAAAAACAATTTATACGCTTAAATTTGTCCTTTGAAATAAAAATATTTCATAGAAGAATATAATTTTTTTTTTGAAAAAAAGGAAATCATTGGAAGAAATTTGCATTTCTCTGTGGACAATTTTTATTTTAAAAAATAAATTTTTATTTATTGAACTTGAATTCATATTAAGTGAAAACGCAATAGAAAGCTGACGAATATTAAAATTCTTTTGAAGATCGATGTACATACTTCTTAAATATACAGATTTGAATGAAAAAGAGGATTTTGTAATTTAAAATGGTTGAAATTTGCATTTAAGCCTCTTTTTTATTGTAAATGCTACATCTCTTTAATTTTTAAATTTTCATATAATATTTCTAAATTATAACTATAAATAGAATGATAATCAATATTCATGTTTAATTCTGATTATATTAAAAGTAATACATTGACTGATTGTTTGATTAAAGGAACTCAAAATAAATGACGAGAAACTAGTATATGATCCCCTACAGATGCTCGCTTGTAAACTAAAAGATATACTTAAATTTAAAATGCAGCATCTTTATTACTCAATAAGAGTATTTTTTGTAAAATTAAATTATAAATCTGAATCTCTCTGGCTGCCGAACAAATACGATATTTTTAATTAACTTTTTTATGACTATAAAGTTTGTTGTTAAGTTACTTAGGAATCAAAGTAACAGCTTCAATTAGGAACCAAGATATTCGCTCCAATTATGGACCAAGGTATTATCTTCAATTACGAATCAAGGTATAAGCTTCAATGATTATAAATCAAGGTATTAGCTTTAATTGCGATTCAAGGTATTAGCTTCAATTACAATTAAGGTATTAGCTTCAATTACGAATCAAGGTATTTAAATAAACTCGATTCTAATATTAAGTTAATATGATCTGTCTCTTGCGCTGAAACAAGATATGAAAACTACTTGAATAATCTTACCTGGAATGCATAACATTCTCCAGGCTCAAGTCCGACGAATATAAATATGTAGTTTTGTCTCTCTGAAGGCAGCACGGGCAGAGTCTCGTTGGACACGAGCTTCTGTTGCTGGCTCAGCTGGACCACATAATGGCTGATTTCCGCCCCGTTGTCGTGACTGGGACGACGCCAACCGAACAGCAAGGTCTCGTTAGTAGACGCCATCATCTGCACCCACGAGATCTTTGGAGGGACTAAAATAAAATCAATAAAATTCGATTAAGTTTCTGAAGTCTGATTCCTCGAGTTGCAATGATATATGACAGATAAAAAAGATTGATTGATTGTTTCTTAATGTCACATTTTGAAGTGATGCGAGGGTTTTTGGCGACAAGACCTCGTAAAGTTGAGCTAGGTCAAGTGATGAAAACGGCATTTGAGTTGGCACCTTCCACTTCAAGCTTCTACAACACACCTACTGGAGGTCTTTGGACCTGAACAGATTTAAAGTGCATCAGCTCCCCTACATGGTGTGTTTTCAGTGGCCCTGAATTCAAGCCCACAGCTCGATTGAAACAAATCTTGCAGAGTATTCGTGACCGTGGCTACTAGGCTATCATGACCATATATCTAAAAAAGAATTATATAATGGGGAAGGAAAAAAATTATAAAAGGGAAAACTGTTTAAAACTTAAATAAAATAATAGCTGACTTCCATATTTTTTGATCTGATACAGGAAAGTAAGAAAATAAGTTATTATATAACTTGATTTTGATGACGGGATCTATTGGGGATATTTATAAAATCCCTCTAATGGGTTAGGTTCAACATTGCTTACACATGAAGTCTTGAACAAATAGGACAAACAATTTTGTTAAGCATTTGCGTAAATTATGTATATATATATATATATATATATATATATATATATATATATATATATATATATATGTATGTATGTAAGTTTTCTTAAGAAGTTCATAAAACTTTATTGCGTTTGTTTATTTCGCTTATTATTCGTGTTTATTTAGTTCTTAATTTAAAAATAATCCAAATATTGACTTAGAGATAAATAATATTTTGTTGGGATTTCCTGTTTGTGACAGGAAAAGCACGTCAAGTTAATATTTAGTTTATTTTTAGATTTTTAGATTAAGAAAACTAAATAAGCACGAATAATAAGCAACATAAACACAGTTAAGTTTTATGAACTTCTAAAAGAAAAAAAAAACTATTGTGCCTTCTCTCTCTCTTTTTAATATATATATATGCATTCTTAAATTTAAGATTTCTTTTTTCCCATGTTATCTTCCGTTAGTTGAAAAATTAAAAGATGCAATTATTAACTTCAAAGTTTCAGAAAAATGAGGCAAAAGTATATTTATAAGCTAAACCAAAATAAACGAGAAAGTGTAAATATTATTCGAATTAAAAGTAATTTATAATTGTTATAAGTATGATTCCGGTTTGAAAAGAAATTCGTTAGATCGATAAATTTACTGACTTTCATCTTCTGATGTAAATCCCTGAAATTTATTTAAAAAAAAAAAAGAAAAAGACGTGGCTTTGTATGTAATCAAAATAATTATGATTTTCATGCCATCTAACACTTTTTGGATATTTTTTTTTTATTAAATGCAGCACGTATAATTTATTTTGCGAAGATCTATAAGTTGGAACAATATGAATCCTTTAATCCTTTTCTTTTCGTTCATAAGTTTCTTTTATATTTTTTGTAATCTTTTAAATCCTCTTCCTAAAAATGCAACATTTTCGCAATTTCTACACATTTTAATTATACCCTGGAGAAATATGCAATTAAAAGTTTTGTCTGCTAAAATTATTTTTACTTTTATTTAATCTCATATATATGAACCTTCTTAAATTTTAATTTAACTTAAGTTAAGAGAATACAATTTACAATGAACACATATTTGAAATTAAACTGCATGTTTCAAAGCAGTTTTAAGGTAGATTTTTAAATAGCGTGGAGTTGAAATTGAAAAAGAGGCATTGCATCAGAATGTCTAGTTTAATCTTACTTTTTCTCGGTTATATATTATTAAAGATAAGAAAACAAATTTTGGGGTGGATCAAGATGATTCCCTGTTATAAGTATTGCTGCACAATATTAGATATATAGGACAAATTAATTTTAAATTTAACATAAAATATAAATTTTTTTTAAAAAAAAATTACATGTACCCTTTTTTCGAAATTGTATCCCTTGGATTGTAGCGTTTGATTCAAAATTTTCAAACTCAATATTATGCAACTTCTCTATAGTATTACTACTACTACAACTCTGTATTATCACTATTACTACTCCATTAGTATTGTATTCCATATAGTTATTTTATATAACTATTGTTAAATAGAGATTTGATAGTATTTATAAAGAACAATTTTTCCAGCAAACTTCTATTTTAAAGTGTATATTATGTTTTGCGTTAAAACTGACTTACTTAATTTATTACTGGAAATAAAAAAAAAAGAACTGTGTTGCGTGATTGATAGGGATGGTTTTCGAATAGTTTAACAAATTATGTGTTATGAAACTTTAATAATATATACGGACTCTCTCTAAGTTTTTATATTAAGCATGTTAACCACAGAGAATAGTTTTGAAAAGCATATGTTGTTAATTTAGAAATTGTGAAAAATAAACAATATACAACATTCATTACAATTAATTGTAAATATTAAAATTTGATAACATCACCAACTGAAACACTTGATACATTTTTTTCTTTCTAAAATAGTCGATATGGAGTTTTTTTTTTTAAAAAAAGATCTAATTTCAGTTTTACAGTCTTATCAGACTTTTCAAAATCTGTTTCTTATTCACGATATTTGATACATAGTATGGAAGTGTTGAGTATGATTTAAACATAAATAAAACTGTTTAAGTTTCTATTTAAGATTAACGTATTTTATTGTTTGAAATAGAAAGTTTGAAACACATAGACAAGTATGTATAAATTGAAAGATTTTAAAAATAATTTTATCTAACTATTATACCATAAGTTTTGACGCTGGGTTATTTACAATTTTCTTTTCATTAACTTTAGGGTCTTAATATTAAATTGAATTGCGTAAAATTACCATTTTTCCCCAACCAAAACAAAAATAATAATAATAATAATAAAATAAAATAAAACATAATTATGAAAATTAAATACTGAAGAAACTCAAGTGAATTTTTTTAAAGATAATTATATATAAATGAAATAGAATTGAAGGAAAGTAAAGGGAGCCAGAGAATAACGACTTGCTAGTAGATATTTCTAAATTTGAATTAAAGCACTTTAGTTACCTTTTTTGGATTGAAGAGAATTCCAGTTGAAGTACTAAGGTTATAATCGACTATCAGCGAAAAATGTTTAAATCTGGTTATGCAAACTCATATTTCATTATTAGAACATAATCTAGAAGTGAGGAATTTAGCGGTATTCGAGAGATAGTGACCAAATCTATTAATTAGTGATTATTATTATATTAAAATATTTACTTTGATCTCACATGTATTCAATTGGAATTCCTTGATTATCATCTGAGATATGGTGGGAGAATCAAATAATGAAGAACGGGTGTTACATAGTCTTAAATATTTATAACTTTTTTTGTTTTATCTCTTGAAATGGTTTCAACCAGTTGTGGGCGATGCTTAAAAAAAGGTAAGCCAGTTTATTATCAAATACTTTTAACTGACTTTTCTAGCAGACCGTGAGCTGAAAAAACTAAATGTGTAATCGAATTTATTAATCAATAATATTAAGTAACAATGTGGTATTTATATTGAAAATTAAGAGAACATAAAAATATCCCCATCCGGAAAGAGTTATGAATTGTTTCCCTAGTGCATTAAACATGTTTTATGTTTGTATAAATACATATAATCAGTGAATTATTGAAAGAATTCTGAATGTATTTAGATGTATGTCTTGTAACACAGTTGGTTTTAGGGTAATTTGTGTTGCAATTTTAAGTATTCACGTATGAAACATATGAAATTTTTTTTCATTCTTTTCTATTAAGCATAAAAACATAACATTAAAATAATGCAATGTATGAATTTTATTTAAAATTTAGCCTGCACCCACGCACGCAAGCACTCACACACACACACACACGTGTGTGTGTGTGTATGTGTAAACTTATATTGTGCACTAAATGTTTGGTAAGCAGACTTCATATATTAAATGAAATCCTTCATTAAAATTAAGAAAAGTTGCAATCCTTTATTTTAAATCGATTAATAACAATTGATTCGATTAATTGATGCAAAATATCCGGAATTCTTAGTCAATCAATTAATCATAGCGTTGAGGTTTGAATTCTCTACTAAGATAAATCTGTACTTTGTTAGGTGCACATTGCTTATAATCAAGATTCTGTTGTGGAATACTGAAAGACAGAAAATATGGCATATATTCATTATAGAATGTATATGGTAATTGGTCGTTAACCAACATGAATTTTAAGAGCTGTTTACTGAATAAAATTAAAAAAACAACATTTATTGGGTTATTCATTTATTGTACTTTTCATTGACATAATCGTTAAAATTATAATTGATTCAAAAGTCACTTTTTCTTAAACAAGAGAATGTTTAACGAAAAATAAACAAGGTAAAAATTAAGTTCAAGTATGTTATTTGGGCATCTAGAAGAGTTTTGTAATCTTTGGAGTTAATAAAGGATCTTTGCTAAAGGCGTTTTTTAAAAGATTTTACACCGTAGCAAAATAAATATTATATTAATAAAATATAAAATTGTTTCGATTCCACCAGATGGCACAACGAGTTGAACTAAGAATTTCGTTTTAAAATCTATAATGTTTCTACATAATCTTTAATATTATTTCATATTTTATATAACTTATGACATCAAATTAAATCTTACATTTATTAAAAATTACTGAATTATGTCATTTTTTCTGCTTGCTGCCATTTCTATGCATAATCCCACAAAAAAAAAATTATAATAAGGAAGAAGCAGATAGTTTTGTCAAATGAATCGTATGTTTATACCAGATTTAAAGCTTTATTAAATGAACTTCATACATTTAATTAAATAAATAAATAAGTATATCTCTATATACATATAACTTCAAAGTTTTGAACAAAATAACAGTAACGAATATTTTTATAAGAATAATAGTAATTATACGATCAAAGATAATGGTAAAATAAATAATAAGAGATATGCTAGATGAAGAAAAAGTGAAGGAAAATGCTTGGAATTAGATGAAATAAGAAAAAGTTGTGAATTAAATTGTATTCTTTTAAAGATAATTATAATATGAAAAATATAAAATATTTTATTTTTAGACAAGAAAAAAACATAGTGTTCTTTGGCATTTTTTTTGTTCTGAAAATAAAGTAGTAAGAGCCAGTGCATCCGTACTATCGAGGATATTACCAATTATTTAGTAGTTCAATGTAATATCAAAGAATATAAAAAAGATAATCAAAAAATTGAATTTTGTACTATCAGATATATGAATAAATCTTTAAATGAAAATAATTTGAATAACATTTTTAATGAAAATAAAATAAAAAAAAAAAAACCCCATCATTATTAGAAAGCTTATAAATATAATAAAAAATTGGACACCTAATTTTCAAATATACTTGTATTTATACTAGCGATATGCTGGAAAATGCTATTCGGAAATTTAAAGAATTATAAATAATTCATAAATTAAGAGTACCAGCATGTTTTTACTAGTGATTTAAATATTATTAAAGATAAAAAAATAAGACAAATTATGAATAAAATTTGGGCTCATCATTTTTAACAATAATAATTATACTAAGAAAATATTAAAGGAGCATTTGATAATTTTATGACTAACTTTGGCATTTAATATCGATTACCAATAGAAACCTTTAAGAAAATATCGTTACCATTTTATTAAAGAAATTAATCAAACGAACTTTAAGATCAAAGAGAGCATTTATTATAAAGATATAAAAAATTCCATTCAAAAATTCCAAAATTAATTTGATATAGTATATATTGATAAAGTCCTTAGCAATTATATTATTATTTACAAACATTTTGACTTAAAATTAACAACTATTTTACGGAAATTAGTTATAGTGATATATATAATAACTACAGAATTTTTGGTTTTTAATAAGAAAACAGGATATCAAATTATCAGCATAAAATTTCCTCATTTTTTTACTCCTACATTCCAAAAATTTCAAGTTAAATTTTGCACTGTAACTAATGGACATAAACGTATATTACAAAAGCAGGTAACATTTTGCAGAATATTTTACAATATGCTATTGACAATTTTAATAAAGATGCTATTATTAAAATTGTTATGATATTGTTGAGTACTTAGAAAACAAAGAAATTCATTCCATTCATACTCATCAGTTAGAAGTTTTTTTAGAGCAAGAGTTATAGGAGATCATGTAAGGATACTTAACCTTATTTTTAAGAAAGATGAGAGAATCAGATTTATTTCATATGAAAGACTTGGTTAATTTAATGCTAACAAAAATAATATAATTTTTAATGATAAAAAGTATATTCTATTTAAAATCGTACATCGAGATATTTCTGCTAGTAATAGCTTAGCAAATATTTATTCATAGTCTTATGAACAACATTATGTAGATTATTATAATTTTATATTCTTGGAGATCTTAATTTTTCAAAATAATTATAAACCAGAAATTAAAATTAATTAAT
This sequence comes from Nephila pilipes, assembly GCA_019974015.1. Lineage (NCBI taxonomy): Eukaryota > Metazoa > Arthropoda > Arachnida > Araneae > Nephilidae > Nephila > Nephila pilipes. The sequence continues at coordinate 494,032 of BMAW01092737.1, read as the reverse complement.
TTTTTAACCTTCACACTTTAAATCAAATTCAAATCAGCAATAATAAAATAGAAATTGAGTTTACAGGTATTAAAGTACAACATACTAAGTTATATTTATGATAAAAGAGAAGGTTTTAAATTTATATGAATCAAAAAAATTTTCTGGAATATCAATATCCATAATTCAGTTTTCAGAAATATTATCTTTAATTATATTATACGCAATAAAATTTGGTAGTGAATAAACTGGATATTTTTTCTAATTTTTTAAAAAAAGGAACAAATTATATAGTGAAGCTATTTTTCTAAAAAGTTTTCAAAATCTCATTTAGAATGTGAAAATTATACAATATAAATAAAATGCTTAATTTCTTAAAAATACTACTTAAAACAACTAATTGTATTTTGGTACTGTAGTTTTTTTTGTCGTATAATGTTTTTACTTTTGTTGTTCAATATAGATGACGATATTAGCATTCTTATATAAAATTTATACGTGTTTTTCATATACATATATATCTGAAATTAATGGAAATTATATCTTTAAACTAATGGAAATAATTTTTAAAATATTTTAGAATTTTTCAATATTTGTTTGTTGTGTTATTAATACAATAGTTTTAGCAATTTAAGTCCCTCGACACTGGAATGTAAATTTGGCTGTGATTTATAAATTGTTTTTTCAGGATTATAACATTATTTTTTACAGTAATATAATAGCTAATTTCTTAGCTTTCCTATAAGTTATTTTTGTGTTTATAAACTAAGTTTGAGTAATTCAGATCTGCTGAAGATTATCGTTGTATATTTTGTATTTAATAACATTTTTATGCAATGCCTTGGACTTGTCTAATTTTTCTTTTGTTTTTTGGTAAATGTCTTTTCTAATTTTAAAATAGAAGCTGAATAGAATGATTTCCATCCTATTAAAAGAGTTTAACCACACATCATTCTCTCAGTCCCGTGACAGCATTATTCTTTACTTTACATCTTTGCCTTATCTCATTCTTTTCAAATGTGATTCCAATTTTAAAAAGTTTCTTTTTTGTCCTTGATTTACTTTTTTAATGTTTCAAAGGTCCATATTTGTAGCTTTTTTCTTAAATTCTAAATAATTTTTTAATAAATTCATGATTCGAAATTTTTTTTGTATGATTTTGGAAATTTATTTTTAGTAATTACTAGTTTATGTACAATAATAGTACGTACTATCGTTATGTCTTTGTATTTCATTTTATTGAATTTTGTGTAATTAGTATGACGATTCTTGATATCTTTTATTCTTAAAGAATTTTATTTTCCCTGTAGCTACTTAGATATATTTTGAAAAGTAGTTCGTGTACAATATTAGAATATTCTAATATATTTACTTTTTACCCCACGTACACACTCCTAAATTCTTATGTTGATCTCCAGTCACTTTCAACTAAGTTCTGCTTCAAAAAGATCAATTTGATTTCAAATATCAAATAAAACTATACAGGTATCGTAGAGAACAATTTTATTGTTGGAGTTTTCAAGCAATAATGCTATCATTTTATCACTATTTATCTCACAATTACTAAGAATTAATTGCGATATCATTCCCTTCTTTTTTGTTTAACTTTCAGATTTTAGATTCATACGAAAAATGAATGTAAAAATATTTCTTGAATACAAGAATAAAATAATTTATTAGATTAATTATGATATCTTATTTTATTCTTTGTTTAATATGTAGGTTTGGGATTCGAAAAAGAAAATAAATGTGAAAACATTTTTTGATTAATCTTTTTTGTTCTCTGTTTTTTTGCTCTCTTACCAATTTCTTTTACGGTGGAAATGTTTGAAAACTTTCTTACATTTATCTACATTTATCTACAATATGAAATTTGTGTACTCCATAGTTTAGAATTTCTTGTAGCGTGAGATAGAAATTATTGAAAAAGTATATACCTTTTAGTATATTATTTATAAGCTAATCCTATTTTTTTAAAAAAAAATTCTTCCTTGAATGAAAATTATAGTGATAACGAGTCAATGAGTTTTAGAGTATTGCAATATCAATTTCATTTGTTTCTCTGAAAGAATTGAATGCTATTTCGATACATATATTCTTCATTGAAGAGCACATATTAAAATAGCATTTAATATATTCAATGAGAAACGAAAGGTATTAGCTGAAAATACTATGATTCACTGATTCATAATAGAAATCATACAATGTGGTTTATAACAATGAATATAATAAAAACACTCAAGTTTCTAGTTATAAACCACGTTGCTTGCGTGTATAGTTTTAAGTGTTTTTAAATTTATTGAAGCGAAATTTTTAAATAAGTTTCAAATATAAATTTAGAAAAGACTTCTAACAATGGATAAAATTTAACGTAGCCAGCAGGTGAAAAATTGGCATTACTTTTAAAATTTACGTATCAAAATATTTGAAATGTTATAGTAATTTTATAAACAAAGCTGATGGTTAAGAATTTTATATTCTACTTTGATGACAGCAATTGATTATACTATTTTAAAAGCAATGTATTATTTTCCCTATATTTGACTTAACTTATAATGTTATTTAATGTGTGTCTGATAAATTGTCTGTTAAAAAACCTGAATAGCTTATAACTTAGATATGTTGAAAAACGAGTATTGTAGATGGTACTGCTATGTAGTGGAATGACAGAAAAAGAAATGTGTGGTTTGTGTGGATGGGAGTATGGCAGACGAACTATGAAGATGAGAGGATGTAATGGAAGAGTTGAACAATAATCAATTCAATTGAAAAATTTCGTATTTGTATCTTTAATAATTGTTTTGTGGTATTTAAAAAGACTTAATTGTTACTTAAGTACCAAAGTGCCGTCAATATCATTAAGAAATAAGTAAATATGTTGGATATTTAATTAGGAAGAAAATATTCACATATAGAATTATGATTTACTCTTTATCGTTTATCTTATTTCATATTCAACAAAAGAAAGTAATGCACATAAAACAATTTCATTAACTGACATATAAGCTCTAGAATGATAGCAAAACTTTTTCTATTATTGTTTTCAAAATACATAATGATCCATAAGCATACAAATATTTATAAGATAAAGAAAGTAACGAAAATATATACGTTGTGTTTTATTAAATCATTCTCTCCTGATTAGAGAAAATATGTTTTGAGTTTTCTCATAAAAATAAATTACCCTTTTTTGAATGCTATTTTTATAAATTATGACAGACATTTTAATTTTCCATGAGACTTTATTTGTAATTTAATCATTTGGAAAACAGAAAACCGTAAATATTCTGTTTTATACATAACATAAAAATAATTTAAAAAAGATGAAGAATAAAGCTTTTGAAAAGCTTTGAAGTCAATAGATTCGATAACATATGAGTATTGTGCAATATAAGTATTCAAAAGTTGAAATATACATAACATTAATCTTCCAAAAATGAGAAACCAATCAGAATTTTTTTTAATCAACTACCTCTTAAATTCAAGTTAGTTTATTTTAATTTCTCAAATGTTTTCGATAATATAATATTATCCATATATTATTCATTAAATTCAATTATAGAATTACTTAGATACATTTCTGAAAAATTTAAATGATATAAGTACGCTGATGTCAATATGGAATTAAACTTGCAAATACGGATCACCCATGGAGAAAAAAACCCTCCATTTTAAGCGGAAGAAAAAAAATTTTTCTCTTAAGAATACAATCATAGTAGTTTTCCTCCACAATTGGATTAAAAATTCAAGCCAAAAATACTTTAGCGAAAAATTCTTTCACTTTTTCGATTTTTGAGTCATAAGCAGATATCTTTCGACGCTCGTTGTTTTTTGATATTTTATTCTTCAATGACGCCAGATATTTTCTTAATGTTTGCAGTTTCGATTTTATTTTTAAATTCCAGAGAAAAGGAAATTCCTTTTCTGATAAAAGATGATTCTCTTAAAAAATAAGCCAAAGAACCTTTGGTGAAAAAAAAATCCATTGGAAGATTTACAACTCTGGTTTCAAAGCTGGAACTTGTTATAAAAAATTACCATAATTTATGAAACATTTTTTGTTCTTAAGAGTTCATCATGTAAATGAAACATTTACTTGAAGATTAAGTGTAAAGAAAATATTTTTTATTCATTATAAGTAAATGTGAAGCAAGTAAATTAATGTGTTGTTAATGCTTTTATTCGACTTTCTAGACTTAACTATTACATATTACAGAAGGAAGTGCAGGAAATTCATTTGTAAAATTTTCATATTTTATTGATGTCCGATTTGATGTAGATTTTCTATACTTTTATAATTCATTTTGGCATCTTGTTAAAAATGAAAGGTTAAAAAAATTAAAGTTCAAGATCGTTCAAAAGAAGTGAAATGTTTTAAATGTAAGTTGAAATTAGTCAAGTGTTATGAAAAAAAACCTTGGTTATAGAGCTTTTATGATAAATATCATATTTTTCACGTCTTTAATGTCTCTAAGTTATTGTAAATTGAAACGCTGAAATATATGTCTGATATTAGTTTTCCTTGAAGAACCGTGTAAATAGATGTAAAAATACTTACATCAGTTACGAAAGTTTTTTTAATATAGTTCTTAAATTTAGTTCTTAAAGTTAATTTTTTAACAGTTTAGTAGGATTTATATTAGTAAAACATTTTAAAATATTCCAAAGCTTTTTTGAAAGATGCAAAATTCCTTTTCATATAATATTCACAAATCTACAACAAAAAATTTTTAAAAAAAATGTTCAGGTTGATAATAAAAACAAGTTTTTTACGACTGTTTACGGAGTAATAAAATCAATAAAATACGACAAATGCTCATTCTGTAATAACTTAATTACAGTTGATTTCAACCCTCTCATGTGAATATAGTCAGAACAATATCCAACAAACTGTGAGCTAAAAATGCCTTCAATAGTTAAAATAAAATATTACTGAAATTTAAGATCAAGATTTTGCTGCAAAGGTTAATTTTAAGAATAGATCTTGCTTTACTTTTCCTGAAAGTTTCTAGTATAAAATGTTTTATTTTTATTTTTGACTTCGCATGAATGAATGACGATATTTTAAGAGGTAAAACATTTGAAGGGTAAACATAAGACATTGAGGTAAAACATTTTAAATCTTATAATCCCAGTTGCGTTCTCAATATTATTTTAAAATCAAAATTTGAATCAAAAATAGTACTTGAACAATAGAATAATGAATGAAGTTATATCGAGGCATATATTGTTAAATTTCCTTCAATTTTACTGTTGCCATCGCATAGAGTATAACATTTAAATCTATACCACATTTGAGTTTTACGATCTAAAAATTATTCAAATATTACATTTTACCGAGATTGGAGCACTTTATACTTCCACCATTATTTTTTATTTCCTTCATTCCCTTAGGGAATGAATATGACTATGTCTTAAATTGGAGTTGAACTAATCCTAGAAAAGAGATATACATATTTATTTCATAAAATAGTACTTCATTGTATTGTTCATTGAATTTTGAAGCTGATTCATAAACACTTCTTTTTTTGGATACAATTTTAAAAAGATTAGATCTTAGATAAACTCTAATTATTTCAAAATATTAGATCTTTTCTTTTTTATTATTTTTTAAAATTATAATATCTCACTCTTATGTTTCATATAGTATATTTCAATTAAAAGACACTTGTCCATTGAAATTAACTTTCTAGAGCTGAATTACATTTTAAAAACTTTATAGTAAGATTTTGATCAATATTCAGTTTCCTCTTAGAGAAATTTTTCTTTTTAATTTTTCAAAAACTATTTGTACTTTTTCAATTAAGCTTCAAAATAGCAGCAATTGTTTTTGAAATAAAGGAAAATGAAATTGTTTCTACTTTGACTTACAAGTGATTATAAAGACATTAGAAAAGCTGATTTTGAAATTCTCTCCTTTTTGACCTAAAATCGCTTTGCATCTTTCGTAAGATATTTCGATACTTTGACAAAGAGTGTAAATAAAATTCCATTTCAAATGATAACGTATTTATGTTTCAAAAGTACAAAGGGCTATCTTAAGATTTTAATTATTAGTAAAAATAATCGAGATAAAAAAACCTTATTTTTATTTGCTTTTCTTAAAAATTCTCTACATAGTCACCATTCAAAGACGTACATTTCTCTCAGAAAGGCATCAAATTTCTCAAGGATATCGTTATTGAACGCCGAAGATTGCGACGACCATTCACTGACGTTATTTATATTGCCAAATATCTTACTCTGCATTGGTTTTTTGAGTTACGAGAACAAGAAAAAATTGCTTGGACTGAGATCAGGAGAATAAGGCGGCTATGTGTGGAAAAGTTTCAAACCGCATCGCTTTGATTCCTCAATAGACGAGTGAGCAAGAGCATTCTCAGAATGAAAATGGATGCCTTTGGTGATATTACAGTGCCGTTTCTGAATCAGAACATTACACAATTTGTTCAACAGTGTGCAGTAATTAACACCAGGGATGGTCTCGACACTTCTCCAGGTAATATGTTAATATGAATCCACAACAGATCCAGAAACAAACTGCTTGACCTTTTTTGCAGACTTCTGCACCTGAACCTTCTTGTGGAGAGGTTATTCTGTGCTTCCCCTTTTTGCTCATTTCAGTGACCTTTAGATCACATTGATAGATCTAAGAATCATCCTTTGTTACCAGACGAACAAAAAAAAAAAATCATTTCCTTTCCAATAGATTCAACATTCCCCTCTACAGGTCGCGTCGTTTTTGCTTTTGAAAAAGAGAGCCTGTATTCAGGGAGCCCAGCATGATGAGACCTTTGAAATGTACAATTATTTACGAATAATTTTCCACACTCTGTCGTTATTAAGATCAGTGTCAATCATGATCATTTGGATTTTCTGTCTAGTAAAATAAAGTCCTCCATTTCGTTCACTGTAATAACATCATCCGTGAATAGCTATTTTCCACTGCTTGTAATGTCTGTGAAGGACATGCATCCAGTTTGAAAGTTCCTTTTCCAACTCACAACAGTATCAAATTCAAAGATCAAAATTCAAGCAAAAGTTCATTTCAAATAATTAATTAAAACAAAAGAAATAAAAGAAACAATGAACAAAGGAATGCAAATTCATTTTACACACACGCACACACACGTATGTGGATTTAAGAAAAATTACTAATTTAATATTTTTTTCGCATAATTATTATTGTTTTTTTTAACTCTACGGCTTGTAATTATATTAAATATGTTTTCTGCATATATAATACTTCCTATTCGAGAAATTTTTAGAGATTTTATTATGTAATTATAATTTATGAACCGGAATTTAATATATGAGATCCTTATTGGATGTTGTACATCAATTACGTATGCGAATGATATACTAAATAATAATTTTATTCAGTATTTAATCTACTATAAACTTATTATATAACTAATAGTAAAATATTTTTTACATTTTAAAATTTTTCAATTGTTCGCTTCGTTTATGATAAGTAATTCTTGAAATCTTAATCAATAATTCAAAATTCACATCTTGTTTCTAATCTAACATATTTTCAGTCTATGAATAGAAGAAAGAATTCACTCATTCAACTTTTAAGATCACTGAAAAATCTTCTGCAGGAATTATGTTTTCATCTACATCTAAGACTTTGAAAGTTAGTTAAGATATTCATAGTTAATTTCGTTGTTAAGATATTCATAGTTAATTTCGTTGTTAAGATATTCATAGAAAACCATTCGTTGTTCCATGAATCGTTAATTCTAAACTCCTGAAACTTTACGTACTCACTTCATTAAAGAATCACGATTTAAATTAAAAACAAATACTGTTAATTTAATCTTAAATGCATCGTACTAAATATTTATGTTGGAAAAATTCTTTGTGAAATTTATTGCACCATAATATTCTACCTCCCTTTTCTTTACAAACTTATTTTTGTTGATTGCTATCACTTTAGAAACAATAATTTATGTTACAATTATTTAATCAGAAAGGACTTTGGAGAATACTATTATAAATGTTTTTTTAAAAAAAGAAGTGAGATAAAAGCATTTTGAATTTCCTTTTTTTCATCGTCTTTTTATAAAGAAAATCAACAGTAGAATTTACCGTAATGCATATTTTTTATTATTATTCTCATATTTCTAAACATAGAGATGAAAACTATGCATGATACTTAGTTTTATTTTTTAAAATTTATTCTTACTACCATCGTTTTAAATATTTATCTTTTCAGAATAATACTTTTTTTTATTCGGAGAAATAAATGGAGAAAAGAATGTTATCATTTCAACTGGGCCTTGATTCAAAAATATTTCTAAATCACCACTTGAACAAGCTTAAGTATTTCCCATGAAAATTAAAACCCAATTAAAAAAAAGATAATCACCTATTTTTTTCCAAGCTCCGATGTTTAAAAAAAAAGAACTTCGCGTTATTAAGAATTTTTTTGTCTTCAGTTTTTTATTCCATTCCTTAGATAGACACAAACACTGGGTTCCATCATTACGTAGATATATATGAATATAAATCGTCTTCAAGGATTTAAAACCAAAAATAAAAATAAATAAATAAACTGGAAAAGGAACAATAATAAGCAAAACCGCTAAGAAAAGGCTGCTTTACCGAATGAAAATTTTAGAAAAAACTCAACAAGGTAAAAAAAAAAATGGAATTAAAAGAATACCGCATATATATGACATCCAGTAAATTTAATAAAGAAGATTTTTTTTCAGATAAGAGAAAAGAATTAAAATGGTAGAAAAACTAAACCATGAAATATTTTTCTTTTTAAAATGGTTATATTTGATATGTCACTAAAATGCAAGCATTTTGTTGATAATACAATAAACTCTAAGAGAGTTTGACGATCTATCACAAAAATTAGATTTAAACATTTTATCTTGGTTTCTCGAACTTTCCACCGTTCAAAAGGAAATAAAACTAATTTATTTTTCTCAGGGAAGAATTTTTTTTTTTGATTTTGAAGCGTCTTTCGAGTTTTTAATCTCCTTTCAGACCTGAAAATCTCTCTTTAAGGAAATTTTCAAATGATTCCACTGACTTAAAAGTAAAATATTTAAAAGTACTCTCTAAAGTAGTGTTACATTTGAGGTTGAGATAATGAATTTGATTTCAAAATATTTCAAACGTGCTTTTTCTTCCAGGAGCTCTAAAAACTTCAAAACGTAAATAAATTCTTTGAAAAGATTTCTAGAAAAACTTTGAACTAAAAGACACTAAAGCGATAAAACTCCTGGAAACGCTTTTGAAAATAATAAAATATATTTTAATATTATTTGTATTTAATATTTAATTTCTCTTAACCTTAAGACAAAATTAGAATATTTGACTGTACAAAAACGACTTTATTTTCACCGTAGAAGTTTCAAATCTAAAATAATTATTTAAATGCACTTTCACTAGAAAAACAATTGAGTAAAATTTATGGTACATTTTGTATCTATCTAATTAAGGTGATACATATGTAAACAATCATTTCAAAATTCGTAACTTAGTAAATATAATTTATTAATTATATTTACTATAATTTATAAGTTTTAATTCATAAGTATCTTTTTAATAATGATTCTTTCATTAAAATTACAAATAATGAAAGATAAATCCCTAATAAGATTAAAGGTTTGTATAAAAATTTCCTTGGTTATAATTCTAATAATATGTTTTTTAATTATTAAATTTCCTAAAGTATTTTAAATTTAGAATAGAAAGCAATTATTTTAATATTGACATTACTTAAACAAGAAAATTTAACAAAAAACTATTGATGATATATATATATATATATATATATATAACATTTATAGTTAAACTAGTTATAAAATTGTTAAATATGCTTATGGGAAAAATATTTCACAATGTATAACAACTATTTTGAAGATTTATTTAATTCGATAGATAATGCAGATTTAAATAAAATTCTTGGTAATTTTATGAAATTAAAAATTAATGTTCTACATTCTTACGAAAAATTTAAATTTCTAATTAGGTTGGTTTTAAAAGAAAATTATCTGGTATTTAGTAATAAAAAATGTTAGCAAATTAAATGTCTACTACAAGTTTATCCTTAAGTTATAATCTGGCTTACATATACTTGCATTTTCATGGACAATTTTTTATATATAATAACAATTATAATTTTTTTGGTTACATTGATGACCTAAGAATGTTTCAAAATAAATTTAACTTAGAATTTAAACTTGATTTATCTTTTTATCCTTCTTAATTAAAATTAAATCAAACAAATGAAAAAAAAATCATAAACAGAATATTTAGATATCAACGTAAAAGTTACGCATCAAAGGAAATTTGTATCAAAAGGGACAGATTTGATTTTTTGCAACCTTTCTTTGACAGTAATTTAAGTCTACTGATTTTCTTAAATATTTTATATAGTTATACCTTAAGTAATATTAAATTACTAAATAGGTATTTGAGTATTTAAAATAATTTATATAAATTTTATAATACATACAAGCTGTTTTATCCGATGAAATTTCTGAAATTAATTTAAAGATATAAATTATCAAATTGATAATCTCCTTTTATTGTACTTTTTTGGATTTTTTTAAATAACTATTTTTTTAATGTTTTTATTTTTGTTATTTTTCGTTAATTTTAATTTTTTTCAAAAAACTTTCCTTATGGGATTTTAATTATAAATTTAGTATATAGATGACGGTTCTGGATTTAAAATAATTACTTTTTATAGCACCAAAAATATATATTTCTCACAATGCGACTCTATCAAGTTGGCTAAATTTTATGTGAGTTAATTTTTGTTTAACTTAAATTTTTAAACATTTTTTTCTCTTTCTTTGCTTTAATGCTATATATAATTAGGTACTTTAAATTCTATATTTTATGTCTTTTTTAAATTTGTGGTTTTGTTTCCCTTTGTGTGTTTAATTCCATATGGCTGATCAAGTTTTCTCACACATTAATAACTGCACGAATAAATTTGATCCTTAACACACGCATAAGCAAGATTTATTGTTCTGAGACTGCAAAATGGAAATAAAGTCACTGGCAACAAAGGGTCTACTATTGATCAAGCATCTCCACCATTAACGAAGAAATATAGAGGTCAGTGAAACAATTACTTTACAATTAAGAATGGGAAAAAGAATAAAAAATATTAAATTCATCATATTAAATGTAGAATTCCAATATTTAATTGTGTCTAATGTAACCATAAATAATTTTGAATTAATTATTAATTTTCGTGAACAAAAATTATTTCAAAGAAGAAAATTAATTTCAAATTATGGTGAATCTGGAGAGATTGTAAAAGAAAAGGGTATAAAAAAATAAAATGCTCAAAGTGAATAACTATAGAATTATCAGTAAAGAAACAGCTCCTATTTTTAATGTGAACGTAATTTCGAAAAGTGAGTATTATAATATCTATATAATTATTGATAATTATAAAAAATATATATCTTTATTACAAGTTTGATGTGGACATTAAAATGTACTTCCTCTAAAATAATATTCACTTCAGAATTACATATTATTAACCGCCCTTATAGTACCCTACTTAAAGATGACGCGGAAAAAAAATCAGTTAGACGAATCGTTAAAACCAGAAAAAATTAAACCATCTTATAGTTCTTATTTCGCAACTATATATTCAGCTTTTAAAGAGGAAGATAATGCTCGCACACGATTGAGCTTCGATAATAGAAAACTGAATGCTATCATGAAACTGGATGCAGAATCTGTCCCAGGAATTGATGCAGTTTTAGATAAATTACCACATGTAAAATTTTTCTCCATTTTGAACACTTGTTCACGATATTGACATACTGAATTAGATGATAAAGGAGCTGAAGAACTTGCATTTGCATCAAATTAAGGATTTTTTCAGTTTAATAGCTTGCCTTTTGAATATAAAACCTCCTCAAATATATTCCAAAGAGCTATTAGACAAATTCTAAATAAGTAGCAAACCAAATTTACATTAAATTACTTCGATCATGGTATTACATTTTCAAACTCAGTAGAAGAACATACTACACATTTAAAATAGAATTTAAAAATTTTTGAGACTGAAAATATTAAATTAAAATTCCCAAAGTATAAATTTGAACAAAGCACACCTGTTTTCCAGATTGTGTAATAAAAAAGAGTCATATAGCCCTAATAATACTAATTTAGAAATTATTAAAAACACCCTTGGCATCTAAAAATGTTAGAGGTTTACAAAGATTTCTTACCAATATTAATGTTTATCATAAATTCATTCCTCAATATGAAAAAAATAAGAGAGAGAATGACTCTAAATAATTTTCTTAAAGATTCAAAATGGAATTGGACCCCAGAATGTCAAAAATCTTTTGAAAAATTTAAGGACAGCTTGATTTCAAAACTTATTTTGTCTTATTCAATCCAAATTAATCTTACCATGTTTATGTTGGTGCATCTAAAGAAGCCAAAGCCACTATTGTGAAACAAGAAAGACCTGGTGGAAGCACCTCATTCCATTCCATTCCAGGTGACTGAAATAGTATGAAACCGACTATCCAATAACTGAATTAGAGAATTTAGTGTTGACAGCTTAGATAAATTTCCTTATTACTTTCATGGATCTGAATTTATAGTGTATACCACCCATAATGCACTAGCTCGGATTAAAAAGTTTCAGAAGCCCCCAGGAAGGCATTTTAGATGGTTTTATAAGTCTTTATGAGTGATTTTGATACAAAATATGAGAAAGGGGAAATACTAATTTTGAAGATGATATGTTGACAAGAAATCCTATTGTTCATCCTTCAATTAATGCATCACCAGAAACTTTGCTAGATATCAATAAAATAATCCATTTTCTCAAAATTTAGGAGATATTTCAATCCTGAATGTTCTATAAAAGGTGGTGTTTTGGAAGTGACAGGACAATGTCTATCAAAAATATTTGTGCCAAATGCTTTACAAATGAAATAAATAGAAAAGGTTCATGAAAAGTTTAGTCATCCAGGCATAGATACTATTCTAAGGATTATATCACCTCAATATTATTGGATCAAGATTTTTACTGATAGTAGAAAATATGTTAAACGCTGTGAAAGTTGCCAGATAAATATGAAGTCACATCAGAAAAAAAATGGATTGATGCAATCACTGCGACTGTGTAAAAAATCCTTTGAACTGTTGTCAATAGATAGTGTAAGTGGTTTAAGTTACTATATCTCAATAAAGAAATATTTATACATTATTATTGATCGTACAATCAGGTATACGTGAACTTTCCCTTCAAAACCCCAACAACAGAAATTTTATACTAACTGTTTCAGACAAAGTTTTCAAAATTCTGTAAATGAAAATGTTTAAGTGATAGAAATACTGCTTCTACCACTTCAAAATTTAAACATTTCTTTCGATATTATTATGTCACTCAATAATTAACCAGTTCTTACAAATCATGAACAGATGGAAAAGTTAGACGTGTAAATCATACCATTATTACCCATTTAAAATACGAAATTATAATAATTCAAATAAAGTTCTTTGTACAAAAACTTTGAGAAAAAGTAACCTTTTAATATAATCTAAACTCCATATACTATAACAAGTTTCTTCCAATCTTATAAGTGGCAATTTGCCTTTAAAAGTTTTAGTAAAAGAAAATAAGATATATCCTCCCATAGATGAAGTAAGGAAATTAGCTAAAGAAAGACTAAACAATACTATTAAAGAAATAAAATTAGATATGACAATAGATTTTAAGTTGGTGACTCATGTATGAGAAATTTCAATTCCCCCAAACAAAAAATAAAGTTTCCTTTATTCAGGACCCTATACAGTATTAAGAAAATGTTCAGATGTATTGTTTGAAATTGATAGACCCAACGCACTCAATAAAACCCAAACTGAGTCCATAAAATCCGTTTAAGGCATTTCCATCCATGCAAAAATTTTCAATTAAATTATCTTCAACAAAAAACGCCCGAAAGAAAAGGGAAATCAATAGAAAAAAAAACTATCAACAAATGTAACATAGCCGTGACTGAATTTTACTTAACAAGATTTTTTGGTGAAGAAGATTAATGTGATATGTGTCTTATAAAGCATGTTTTATGATTAGTGATATGTTTATATTGTGAAATTAAGTAGTAACTATTACCTTTTTCCAAACATTTTAATATAATTCACTAGTCTATTTTAATATGTTAAATTAAATTGGAATTTTGATAATAATTATTAATGTTTAACATTGATAAGAAATACATGAAAAAGAAAAGTTGCAAGAGAGGTTAGCAATTTATGCTTGATTGGAAAAGCGTAATTTTTAGAATTTTTTCACAGAAATGTTTGGAAAGTTGAGCTGTCTTTTCTGACTCAAATACAATATATAGATGTCTTGCAAAGTGCATAACAGGGTCGGAGCTTAATTACTTTACGTTATTTCAGAATATTATTTGATTGGATAGTGTACAAATTGATAAACCTTTTAATAATATTAATCATTTTATTGTATAGGTGTCCTTATTTTAATATTTTCAAAGTATATTTAATCCAGTGTGGAAAGTTTTGTGTAACAGTATAAAAATTGTCTACAATAGCACCAAATTAAATTTATTAGATGTACATTTATTCCATTAGAAGTTGTATAATATCACGTTTTCATGTAAATTTTGCTATTGTTTATTTTGATAATACGTATGATAATATCTTTCAGTAGTTAAACCCAATACACTACTAATTTTCAAGCATTAATACCAATATAATATTTTGAAAGCACAGGAGGAAACGTGTAGCTTCTGTCCTGGAAGGAAGTTAGATTTAATACTAGTGTACATTGTTTTAATATACTACTAATATTTATTAATATTTTAGAAATATTGTTATTTTTCATTTTTATTATTTTGTTCATTATCATTGCTGTGTTTAATGAGTGTGAAGTACCATATGGGGTAATTTTATATGATAATATTTTTGCAAGAGTATGCAAATCCTCTCGCCAGTAACTCCCGTTTGAAAATGAGGAAGGGGCAAATGTACGGATAACTAATTTTCATAATGTAATCAAAAATCACTTTTTCCAATAAATCTTAGTTTTCCTGCTTTACGTTATTCACCCATGACGTTCAACAATTATTGCTTTCTCAGCAAAGATCACCCAGCCTTAAAGTTCCAATCCTATTTAATATTCTTTTAAGGTCATATCCCAAACTATTTCACACGTAACAATACAATTGAAATCTGAATATTGAAAGAATACTGAATTAATAAATGGAAAATGTACAATTCAACTACAAATTAATTCAATCTGGCGTTTTTTTAACTGCGGGTATACCTATGATTTTAAACTCCATGATCTGATTATCAACGAAAAAGAATTTAAACGTATGAAAGTCTACACGTTTCTTCTGAACTATCATATATATATTAATACATGTATATGTGTGTGTTATTTAAATGTAAATAAACACCAATATATTGCAATCATAAACATGTTAGGCAATAATTTTAATAATTAAAAATATTTTAATACGAAAGAAATCATTACTGTACCATTGAGTAAAAAATGTGTATTCCAATTCTTATAAATATACAAATAAAACATTTACATTGTACAGAAAATGTACATTACATTGTACATACATTGAAAAGAAAATAAATTAAACGAAAGAGTAAAATGACAACTACCAAAATTGTCAAAAAGGATAGGTAAACTGAAAAACCGAAAAAACTGAGCTATCGAAGAAAAGAAAAAAAAAAAAAAAAAAAAAAGAGTATAATATAATTAATCTTGTGACTGTCTGCAGACTATTAGGTTCAATTATTTCAGAACTAATGGCCAAGCTGCCTCCAATAAATGAATAATTTTACATTGAAAGCGGTCATGAAACCAAATATGTAATTGAATACAGATCAACAAAAAACAAATTTCTTCTAAAATCATTTAAAGAGAAAACAAACGAGTAATCCTAGAGAAATTAAAACTTATCTAAAGCGTAATACGAATAAAGAATGAAAACATTATAATAACTCAGAATAGACTACAACATGCGAAACTTACAAAATTATAGCAAGACATGAAGACACTGATTCAACAAGGCTGACAAATTACCAGCTCTGAAAGTGAAATGATTAGACCAACGATAACAACTCCGTCTTCTAAATAGCGTTTGAATATAGTTATAATTATTGCAAAAAATAAATTAAAAAACCTAGAAAAATAATATAAGAATTTAAATAAAACTAAAATTTAAATTGATCTATTTTATAATCTTTATATTTTAAATCAGTTTTTTAAATAATAGGGAAATCAGCCTTAGCACACGTAATATTGAAATTATTTAATTTTGAAGATTTAAAGGAGTATTAACTAATTTGATATTTCTAAGTAAATAGTGACTAATTTGATATTTCTAAGTAAATAGTGATTAATTTGATATTTCTAAGTAATCTCTATATTTTTGTAAACTTAAATCTTAAATTGCTATCAAATAAAGCAACTTCCTTAATTGGGAATTTTTTTTTTATCTGTCTTGTCGAATATGTTACTAATAATTCAATTATTAACTATTTTTAATTTAATAAGCCAAAAATCCATTTCGTATGAATTTACATAAATTTTAATCTGAATTAAACGAAAAGGATAAAATGAAAAATCCAGTTTAAATCCTATCTTGAAATTTCTATTTCGAAAATCCTCTTTTGAAAAACTATAAAGTCATCAATATACCTAGACATGAATTTGTAGTTGTCTATAAAATTTTGTTCACAAAAATGTAAATAATTACTAGCAAGATTGTTACTAACTGGTCCACCCAGTGGTATACCTTTCTTTGTTTTGTAACACCTTAATTTAACGCTACCTTCCATTTACTATTAAACGGCAACCAGGTGGCGCCACATGTTCTTTTGGTTAGAAGCACAAGCACGAGAAGCACAAGCACGGAAGCGCAAGCTCGATGGAAGGCGAGTGACTTCTTAGCAGAATAATGTAGTATGTTCGTGAATCTGTGTTTTATATATGTTTTGTATCCTGTCTTGTGTTGCGGAACGTGTCAAGTATCAAATAATAATTGTTCCTGAAATCATCCTGGCTGTTCATTATTTTGTCCTGAAATAATAACATTGGAGGGATACATTGGCACGCAACGTGGAGCATGACCTGGCGAACATTTTTTTTCCCTTTGATCAGCTCACTCTGTGCAGGTTTCTGTGTGTCTCGCCCCGACACTTATTTTGAAAGTGCTATGTAAAGTGCTCTTTTTGTTATATTTGAAGAAATACCATTCGATATTTAAAGTGAAATAGAAGAAATATCACCCAAGATTTTTTAAAGTAAGAATTCATCGTCTTTTGTGTGAAGTGCGCGATTTGTGTTAGAAGAAATAACATCCGGTATTTCTGTGTGTGAGCGAAAAATTCTTGCTTGTTATATTCATTCTTTGATTCATATAATGTTTCAAATCTAGTTATTTTATTCTTTCCATACTTGATATATTTATAGTCTTCAGAAAATTCTATTTTTGTGATTCTAAAGATCTCGTTCTTTGAGTATATATAGTGGTAGTTAATTGATTTATTCTGCACCAGTGTTCTTAATATTTTATTTTATTTTAATTAAAGTTATTCAAACTATATTGGTAGATCAATTGCAATAAATATTTAAATAAGCATATTTTAAATATTAGAAGGTATTATAATATAATTTGGTTAGGATGATAGAGAGAGAGAGAGAGGAATGTAACTGTTTCTTTTGGTGCTTATAAATGAATGATTATTAAGCATTCTAGCAACTGATTATTTATAATTTGATTATATGATGTGTAGAAATTAAATGGTTTCAGAATATTATATTTCTTTTTTTTTTTTATCAAAAACTCATAATTAGTTGCATTTAACTTTGTAAATGTTTTGCTTTAAATAAGCAATGATATATTCTTAGCATCACATGATATATCATTACAACGGTTTCAACATGTAATTGTTTTTCATGCTTTATTTTATACTTTATTGTACTCTTGAATTTCATGAAAATTTTATTTAGGTTTTCACAAAATCCATATATGTCGAATAATTTTGCTTATGTACACATCCATGTGAAATTTTCTATTAGTTATATTTCTGCTACAGGGAAGGTAGTTGCTTAATGAGTATTTAATTCTTAATCAGTTAATTAGGAAAACTAATTTAATTTATAATTTTAAGCTTTCATAAAAAACTTGCATTTAGATAATTGAATCAGATAAAATGGCATTTCTCTCAAGAGGCAAGAATATTGACCTTTATAACTTAGCATTAGAATTAAAAGTTTCTGTTACTTCTGATGATAAAATCATCAATTTACACGACAAAATCACTACGTGCACATTCTTTAAGGATAATGAGCAGTTTGTCGAAGAAATGCTAGAAAACATAGTCGATGAAAGTAAAATGCTGGAAGCAATAAAGAAAATAGAAAGGGAGGACAAGCAACTAGCTGAACAGAGAGCATTTGAACTTGAAAAGCTTAAATTTCAGGCACAGAATCCTCTAACGTCCATAGATAATCCTACTCAAATCAATTCTAACCCCATGAGGCTTGATTTGAAATTAGTGTTACCCACTTTTATTCCCGATTCAGATGACATGTCATTGTTCCTAACAATATTTGAAAGACAGATGAAGCTTTTTAATGTATCTGCAGATTTTTAGGTATCACATTTAATTGGAGTCCTTCCAAGTGATATTGCCAGATTGATAGAGAGAGAACCAGAAGAGATGTTCAGAAATTGTGTCCATATTCGCAATATATTATTACAAAGATTTAAGCTGACAGCAGACCAATTTAGAGTTCTCTTTAGTCGGCATCAGAAACGGGATCATTCCACTTGGAAAGATTTCTTTTTTAAACTTAGAACTTACTTTGAAGGTTGGCTAAAGGAATTAGAAATTAATTCATTTGATAGGTTAACAAATCTCATCATTGCTGATTAAATTAAGAAAAAGTGTCCACCAGAATATAAGAATCCTTATTTAGATAGTTGGGAAAAACTTAATGATCCTGTGGTGTTGGTAGAAATGCTGGACTTATATGAAAATAAAAAACCTCCTTTACAGAAAGTAGTAAATTTCCCCCAAACACAAGATCTATACAAACCTCGGTTTCTTAGAAATACAAATAATCAAGAATTTAGGAAACGCCATTCTACCAAAATGGAAAAGAATATTTAGGGTAACCACAACAGTACTTTTGCTAACTCTAGCTGCATGCAATCACAAAAATGTCAACAACACTGCTTGCCGCCCACCTATTTCTTGTTATGGTTGTAGCAGTCCAGGGTTTATAAAGGCGAAATGTCCTAAATGTCAATTAAAGAAAGAACGTGCTTCTGTTAATACCATACAAATGTTCACTTGTGTTACCTCTCCAGTAACTCTACTCGACATTGAAGTTTATGAAGCTACAGGCGCAGTTTGTGCTGACATTGGAGCCAGCCAGTCAGTTGGTGGAAAATTGATGTTTAAATTTTTAAAGAATCATGAACAAAAATTCACAGAACTTTATCTTTTTATGCGTCTGGCTGATGGTCAACAATCCACACCACTTATTCAAAAGGCTACAGTGCCAATCACTGTATGTGGATGAACTTTTCAAACTGATCTAATTTTTCTGCCACATGCAAAGGGGAACCGGACTCTACCAGGTGGTGACTTTTTAAAGACATCAGGAATTGTAATGAACATGCGTAAGAACTATTGGTATTTTGGTGACAAACCAAACTGCAGAAAACCTTTTGCAAAAGATATTCCCTTGCCAACAAACGATAGTCCTGTCGAAATGAATATATAATTCTTGTCCCACAAATTCAATTTCCAGTGATGTTCCAGTACAGAGCAACCTGCAGCTGAAACTGAAACCAATGATCTTCATTTGCGTGAAAAAGAAGGACAGGACCTTGATACAGAAGAAAGAAATGACTTAATAATCCTGCTTAATGAAAATAAATGAAAATAAAGATGTTTTCAGGCTAGGGAGAGAACCAACTCCTGGATAACTCCTATAGGAATAAAGGTGGATCAAGATAAAACTGCAGCAATACAAAACATTTCTTATCCCAAAAATATTAAGCAGTTGCAATCATTTTTACAAACCTGTTCTTTGTATAGAAAATTCATTCCGAATTTTTCAGATATTTAGACCCCTTAGCAACTTGACAAAGAAGAGTACTGCTTGGACATGGAATGAAAATAAAAAACAAGCCTTCCAGACTCTGAAGCAATGTTTAATAACCTCTCCAGTGCTGAGACAAGTTGATGATACAAAACCTTTTATCATCTGAACATATGCTAGCAGTTATGCCTTAGGTGCATTCTTATACAAGGAGAAAGTCCAGCGGATGAACAGCCAATAGAATATGCCAGTAGACTCTTAAGCTCTGCTGAAAAAAATTATTCAACAACTGAGGAAGAAGCCTTGGCAGCAGTCTGGACTTTAAACAAATTTAGAGGCTATATTGAAGGCGCAGAAATTACTGTGGCATCCGACCACCAACCATTAAAGTGGCTAATGAGTTTAACGTCACCCACTGGAAGACTAGCCCGATGGGCACTCCAGATACAATCTTACAATCTGAAGATTGGTTATTTTCTTAGGAAATGCAATGTTTTTGCAGACAAATCACGTAAACCAAGTCCTGTCTATAAAACTAATGATCTAGTTTCGGTAAAGCTTCACCCATTGAACAAATAAAGTCAAGATAGAAGTGCAAAATTGATGCCTAGGAAAGACTGGCCCTACATTGTGCTATCCCAGAGATCTCCTATTACCTTTGTGGTAGCCAGTTGTGACAAACCTGAGTTGCCTCTCAGGAGAAGAAGAAGAACTCGAAAGCAACCATTGACTTCTCGAGGAACTGCTGGAGAGAATGTCACGTCTATTATTACACTACCTCGCCGAGGCGGCCTTCGGAGGAGTAGGAGGAGGATGTAACACAGTAATTTAACGCTACCTTCCATACACTGTTAAAAGGTAGGCAGATGGCACCACATGTTCTTTTGGTTAGAAGAGCAAGCACCAGAAGATCAAGCACTGAAGAGCAAGCTCGATGAAAGGCGAGTGGCTTCTTAGCAGAATGATGTAGTATGTTCGTGAATCAGTGTTTTATATATGTTTTGTATCTTGTCTTGTGTTGTGGAACGTGTGAAGTATTAAATAATAGTTGCTCCTGAAACCATCCCGGCTGTTCATTATTTTGTCCTGAAATAATAACAAAACTGTAGGGATATAGTTTATATTTTTACCATTATAGTCCACCCGTTGACACATACCCTAAATAATAACACACACAAACATACCAAATTCAAAATAATAATGATATTTAGGTATTAAATTAATATTTATAAATAATAAAGTGTACAATATTTTTTAAAAAAGAGATGATTTTGAATTTTATGTCATTTAAATATCTGATTGGAATGGTAATTTACATAAATCAATACTTAGGAATATTATCTATAATTATATGTTACATAACAAAAATTGATAGTGAAGCAAAGTGATATGAATTTTAATATTTGAGAATTTTATAAATATTCTATTGAAGCCGAGTTTCGTTTCAATTTTTAAGAAAGTTTTTAAAAATTATTGTTCAGAAGATAAAATACATAATTTGAGAAATTGCAAAAGATCTTTTTTGCATTTCTTTCTTTTTTTAATATTGTTATATATTTAATCTAAAATTAGTTCTACTTTTATTGTGTATTAGTTTTTAGTTTCAATTTTTATTGTGTAGAAGTCGATACTTTTTTGTTTTGGGATCTAATTACTTTATTATGAGATTAACTAATTATTATGTATAATTTTAACTTATTTTTACATTTTTATAAAATCCGAAGAAAATTTTACTTTTTATAATTTTTTATAGGAATTTTTAGTTAATTTCACTATCTATTCTTCATTGTTGGAATATTCATTCAAAAACATCTCTACAGAATAGAACGTTGTAATAAAGTGTTAATTACTGTTAAATTTTTAATCCTCTCCATTATCCCAAGTAATTTTGTACTGATGTTTATTATTTATTGGTTTGTTATTAAATATTACTTAATTCGGTTTTCATACATTTTATTTATTTTAAACAATTTTGCTTATTGATTGCTGGAAAGGCTTTTATTGAACTTTCTTTTTTAATTTTTCAGTGTTTGGTAGTATAGAATTTCTTATAAAGTAATTGCTACGAGGATACGTGTGGTTAGTTTCCTTTAAAACTATTATTCAATCCTCATTAGAGTTCCAAACCTGCGACAGCTTTTTAATCTACTTTACATCTATCTTGAGTCTTTTTCTTGATTGTAAGTATTATTTTTAAAATGAATTTTTATGTGTGTTTAACTTTTGATTTTACTTGGTATAATGTCCATTTTGTATTAATTCATTTTTTAAATCTAATTTTGATTTATTTTATGATGATAATAGGAAATTTAAATTTGTGATATTTTTAAATAATAGTTTACCTACTATTGTATAAATATCGTTCACCATTTCACTTTTTGAGGCCAGTCAAGAAGTTAATTGAATTTGTATACATTCACTTAATATCACGCTAGAAACGTTTAGCTGGCTTTCTTAAACAACAAATAAATCTTTTCTTTCTATTGCTTCAGCGTAAAAGAGATAAATATTAAATTTTATAGCATTTTTAAAGCAAATAATGAATCTAGTTTCATGACTTACATTTAGAAATTAAATTTTTAAAAGGTATTTCAATACAAAGTCAACCTTTTTTAGTTTAAGAAGTATACTAATTTTGGCTATAAATTGAAACGGTTATTTAAGTGCTTATAATTAAAACTTGCTAATTTTATAACAGTGAATGAAAATGAAATACACATAAATGTAGCTAAAGACGATTAAAACAATTTAAAATGCTGTGCAGTAGTTTTTTTTATGGAATTAAAGAAATCGAAGTACATAAAAAAATACATGATTTTATGAAACGTAATAAAATAATAATTATTTTTTAAAAAAGGTAGTGCGTATTGTGAACTTAGGAAATTACCAAAACAAATTTTTGATTCAGAATGATATTATAATAAAGGTTTTTTTTTTATTCTAATGAGGATAGAGAGAATTTCATTTCATTTTAAGAGAAGTGTGATAAATCTCATCAATAAAAGCTTCTTCTAAAACAAAACTTAAGCTTATAGTGTCTTCTACGATGGGTTTTTAATGAAATTGCTTATTGTTATGAAAAAAATTAAAGATCTAGTATTATTCCTTTTTTTTTTTTTAGATAGGAGCACTTTTTGAACGATGTTTAACCCTTTGATGGTTAGGCGAATCAACAATTTTCGCTCTCCTATGACGCGCATTGCTGAGATCAAACGGTCACTGAAAGTGGCAGCCTTTTTCTCCTAAGTGGCCTTCGAAAATGTCACTCTCTTCTGATGGTGATACGGATAGCTCTATCGCTTTTAAAAGATAGTTTTTAAAGAATTATTTACGGCATTATAATTAATTACTGCGGTAATTAATATTTATACCAATTATAACTTGGCACTTTTAAATAGTTCAGTGAATGATAAATATGACAAATATTAGTTTCTAAAATATTAAGTTTTTAAACAATTATTTGCGGAATATTAATATAATATTTACACCAATTGTAACTTGTACTTTTAAACAACTCAGTAAATTATAAATATTACAAATATTAGTTTCTAAAATATGGAATTTTTAAGCAGTTATTTGCGATATATTAATGTAATATGTAACTCACACTTTTAAGCAATTCAATAAATGTTAAATATTACGAATATTAGTTTGTAAAATAAGAAAATAAAATATCTAAATAAATACACGTAATTTTAAGCTTTATAAAGCTACAAGAAGTA
This sequence comes from Nephila pilipes, assembly GCA_019974015.1. Taxonomy (NCBI): domain Eukaryota; kingdom Metazoa; phylum Arthropoda; class Arachnida; order Araneae; family Nephilidae; genus Nephila; species Nephila pilipes. The sequence continues at coordinate 470,215 of BMAW01092737.1, read as the reverse complement.
AAGTTTCAAGTTTTATAATACTTTTTTTAATTGTTAATTTATCTAAAATTCTTTCGGTGTGTGATACATATTAAAACATAGAATTGTACATAATGGAGCATTACAGTCTTTAAAATAAATGTTCCATTTTTCTGTAACAAACTCCTGCCAAATTACAGAAGAAAAATAAGTAGATTAACAACTGGATCGGTAACATTTTTCCTTATTATGTAAAAACATTTATGGTACCCATACCTGTTCTTATTAAATAAATTAATTTTGCCAGTAAATATCTTTTGTAACACAAATAAGGCAGGATACACCCGGACGAACTAAGCTCGTCAGCGTCCATTGGGGAAAAGTTTTGCTGCCGGAGTAGAGTTCGGTTGCAACCATTTGGGTCGGAAAACTTCGGATGAGCTGAGCTCGTCAGTGTCCATTATGGCACGCTATTCTGTTGACGAGCTGGGTTTGTTCAAAACCATTGAAGGGTTAAATTTATATATCCCTGAGATGTATGAGATTTTTTTGAAGATTTTCAATATGGAACTGTTTAAATATCTAAAATAATATGAAATTTCTACATAAATATTCATACTTTATTGGATGTTTCATAACCAAAAAACGTAACCAAAGTATAAAATTTCATATCCAAAAGGCATACATATGTATTACAATTATGAAAATGACTTCAAGAATATCATTTAAAATTTACACCTTTCATTTATAACTCACAAAATAAAATTACCAATATGTTTTTCACAGTGTTTTGAATTGCAATATTTGTTCTCTTAATAACAAGTTTTTACACGAAATTTTTACCACTATTTATAATTCAATGTCGGAAATGTTGAGCATAAAAACTTTCTTTACAGACAAAATATGGAGGAAATTTAAAATTAAAATGTGATAGCTTTCATTTATAGAAATTAGAAATAACGATATGAATGACAGATATTGTATTTTAACAACGCCAAATTAGATGGCAGTAAAATACATGAAAATGCAAGTTTTTAATAATTATATGAAGGTTAAATCTTTAATAATTTTAAGCAGACGCTGCATAAGAAAGGCAGGAATACGCAAACTACATTTTTTTTTGTAAAATTCTCAACAATTTAAAAAAAAACTGAAAAAGAATGTAATCCTTTTTCAATACTCTTATACCAAAATATAATGGCTTAGCGTTTCTCCGAAACAATTTTACTATTAAAACTGAGATATTTCACGTAGTTAAGAATACTTTTTATACCAGTTCTCTACAAGAAACATTTCAATGAAATAAGAATAGATTTCCATTTATGGGTATGTGAAATCAATACAATAATGTATTGGCACTTGAGAATGCAATTGTTGAAGAATTTTCTTATATTTTGAATGTACGGATGATGGCTATGATGGCGAATTAATTTTCAATATTCGAATTGTAAGGACTTAAAAATGTTATGGGCATTAAAATATTTATACCAATGATTTGACTTGATATGAAACTTTCTCGAATTCATAATCATCACTTGATCATAATAAAATATTATTTCTTCTAAGTATACAATTTAAAGAGTGTTGATTGGACTGTTATTAGAATTTATTGTCACATGAATATTTATATAGTAAAGTCGTCAAAAATCAAATGTACTTAACATTTTTCGATATTCTCATGACGGCTGGGTAAATTTGATTTTAATGTTAATGGTTATAAAGTAACAAAATAATGTTGTTAATGGATTAACTAGTTAACATGACAAATTAACTTCTAAAAGAATTTAATAATAATTGAAATTAAATTTTTTTTTTAAAATTAGGTAGACAATGATATAAATAGCTTGCATTTCAATTTCAATTTAATACGACCATTAGCTTTGGAGATATTTTAAGAAAACCTTTGGATACCCATGTATATGCCAAGTAAGGTTAATTCAATTGAGCGATTTTGCTCGTTATTTTTTAAATACGATAAGCAAACCAATAATTAACTATAAATTAGTATACGACCCCTTTATGTCTGCCACTTTTTCTATTGTAAGTTTTGGCTTCGAATATTTCCTGAACTTTGGAATGGAATTGCCTGAAATTTTGAATTTAGGGGTTTTATATGATAATAAATCTAAATATTAAGAACTTTTACTGTTATAATACCATTTTTGTAATTGTATTTAATAATTTATATCTTTATAATAATCTGTATACTGCTACAATTTTCAGTTTTCATATAAATTTTTGGAATTAAAAATATATTTATTTATTAGTGTTGATATCTTTGAAATACGCTTAATAAGAATTTTACGTCACATTTTAAGACATTCACATAAAATTAGGAACCCCTTTACAAAATTTCCATAACTCGGAAAACTTTAAGCAGAATTTTACGAAATTAAGCCACACGAAAAACTTACATCAAAACTGAAAAATCCCTTACAAAAATTTCATTAATTTTGTTAACTAAATTAATTGACTTTTAAATTATCAATATTAATTCTCTTTAAGCCATTAAGAATTACTCTAAATTTGTCCAATTGTGATGAGAATTGCAGAAGTTACTGAGGGTGTTTCATTTTTTTCGTCGACTTTACGTATGATTCTGTCATAATATTGCTTTAAAGTCAAATAAATCCATTCCTTTTTATTATCTACACAGCAAGTCTTAATACGGAAGAATGAATGCTTATTTTACTTCATCTATAATTTTTTTATTTCTTCCAATTTTAAAAAAAATACCATTTTTATTTCCATATAAGCAGCAAGTAATAAGGTAAAAATGATTCTTATCCGTTCGCGTAAGCGATAGTTCATGTCGGATGTTTTTGTTTGAAAGAAGTTTCTTCCAGCAGGCCTGAATGGGAGAAGAACGAAAATAAAAGAATCGAGAGAGATCTTTTGTCCTTTTGAACATGGTCTTCGCCCAAGAGACACTTAAAAATCCCTCTCAAAATACAGTGACCTTCTTAAACTTGGGAATGGCCGGATAATAAAAGAATCCGGACGTTCGGGGTCGGCGATGGAAACGGATGGGCCCTTTATGGTCTCGAGTTCCGCCTTTGTCGTGTTCCACCTGGGATCGATGGTTGCTCCACCCAGATTGTCAGAATTAAGGACGATCTCCGGTGAGTGATATCCACGGTCGAGGTCGCTTATTTCTCTGGCAGGGAGGACAACGCCAGCTGTAATGCCCCACCGCTGCTGTTTAAATTGCTCGACACTGTGCTGTGAGGTACCACAAAATGTATTATGGGTTTGTGGACGACGTGTTGTTGTATAAGACTGCATTATGTTTCGAATTATTACATATTCATCAAGCAGATATTGAAATATGGGTGAATGTTTTGGAACAATGCCCCATTTCGAGAGATGGTGTTTGGGTTAAAGTCTTGTCAGCCGTTGAACATAAATAAAGGGAGTTGTTTGTCTGAATAGGCACAAAAATTACATTGTGTTTCTGTTAAGAGGAATTATGTTGTTTGGATCTAAGAATGTGTTCTTCGTTGAATTACTGTTTAAGATCTCGTGTTCACAGGTTTTTTTTAATATCGAATATTGAGAGATAAATGCATGCGAAAATCGCAAAGGAAATTTTAGGATTGAATAGCTTTAACGAATTTATGTGGTTAAGAATGTTTACTAACTGTCAACCAGTCTAAATATTTGACTCCATAAATTTGATACGTTAAAAATCTTTGATGGATATGCAGGAAATTGAAAATCTTTTTAAACCTATTGATATAATTTACGCAGGCGAAACGTTGCGTATATTCATTAAGGATTGTTTATCAATAGATAAATGGTTCCCGTTGTTGATTAAGGGCTGATATCCACTTATAGTTCCCAGAAATGTACACAAACATAATTAAGGTATGCTGATCTGAGGGGTTGGTAAGCGAGCTGTACTTTAAGCAAAGCGACCAAAATGGATCAAAGGGAAGCCGACGGCTCTGTACAATTTGATTTCGCTAATGGCAACACACAATGATATTTTAGGTTATATACTATGTAATTATTGTTATGATATTTTAGGTTATATAGTATGTCAATATTGTTATGATATTTTAGGTTATAGACTGTGTCATTATTGTTATTTTCTTTTTGTAAAATCTATCAGGTATTTTGTATGGAAAAATAATATGATCCTTTTTTTACACTATTTATGTGGATTTTTTTGACTACTGAAGTATGGATAGATTTTTTTGGGAATTCCTTTTGTTCGATGAAATTAAAATGAAACTTAATGTTCTTTTATTTTGTTGTTGTATTTATCATTAAATTATATAAAAATTAAAAATTTTAAATAGTTTTGCATCACATAATTTATTACATCATTTTTGTTAAGCATAATTGTCAGAAAACGATCATAATTTCAAGTTACCCATATTATATTGAGACGGTGTTCTTTATTGAAAATTGAATTTTTAGCTAAAGGTTTTCTTTAATTGTACAATTCGATGTATATGAAACATATGATTTGATATACTTCTAAAATATTTGTATGATATATCCACCAATCTGTCAGTAAATTTAGAAAAATTATAACTAGAAATTACTCAGCGTAACAATTGGTTGGTATTTACGGCTTGAAATATACGTCCTGTTTAAGTTTTTTATTTAATAATCGATCATGTTAAAAAACACATTTCATTGTTAACTATCTAAAATAAATTTTGTGATAGTCCAAAATTAAACACACATACACAAATATGTTTGAATAACATATGACATGAATTAGATGAAATCATTTTTTTAAAATAAAGAAAAATTGGAATCCTGTGTGGATAACACATGGTATATATAAAATGTCGCACCTCATGTTTAATGAATTGATCACAATGACAGAGTTTGAATTCGCTACTAAAGATTAATTTATTCCATGTTCCATGCACATCGCTTAGAATCAAGTTCCTGTTGTGGAATGCTGAAACATGACAGACATTTATTATAGAATCTTTGCATATAGTAACTGGTCAGTAACCAATAGGGATGTCACGAATTGTTTGTGACATATTTCCTTCATTATTTAACTCTACGGCGATCTTAAGTCTAATTAAATATTCAATAATTTCAAAACTCCGACTGAGGATACGTAAGAGCAAGGCAAAACACTTTATTAACTAATCAAATTATAGATTGTTCTTTCTGGAATCCCTCTTAATTCAATCAACTTTAGTTTATATTCTAGTAACAAAGTCCATACCCAATCCCTCATTCTGATTGAAGTATTACTCGAGAACAACAGATTGGAGTTTTAGTGCATTAACCAGGAGTCACTTTAATCCAAACGATTAATTTCGATGATTCAATCCAAACTATAACTATATATCAGCTTGTAGTTATCATCTACCTTTCTTTTTCCCTTTTAAATTCTATTTCACGTTTATACACCATCTCTAATTCAATTCAATATACTTCTTATCTTTATCTAATTCACCTAATCATATTTCATTTTGGTAGAACAGAAGTAGTAAGTTCATGCAATTCAAATTACCAAAAAGTTCACGAGTTAGTGAAGAGAAAATCGCGAATAGCCAACGACACATATTTATAGAATAAAACTGAAAATTGTAGTTTTCATTCGGGATTATGTAATTCTTACATTAGAAACGTGACTAGTACAAGATATAGAATGTTCGCACTGTGTGTAAATGTGTTCATCAAATTCAACTTAAATTATATATAAAATTTTAATTAAATGTGTTCAAGGGATTTACTTCTAGGAAGATGGTGTGATACTCAAAAATGTATCAGTGTTATTGTATATAATTTGTTACATATGTAAGATTTCACGATCTAAAGTTAAAATAAGTATCAAACAAACATCAACATTGTTCTAAAAATTTAAAAAATAATTATGTTAAATACCTCATTTTTTTTTTAAAAAAAAGTGTAAATGATAGTTATACGGTTATCTCAGGGCTTATTTGTAAGAAATAATAACATTCGGTAAATACCTTTTTAAGTAATTATTTATGTATTTTCCATTAAATGGTATTAAACTAAAAATAGATAATTTGAATTTATTTAATATGTCTGGTATGTTTATCTTTACAAGGATTTAACCGATTTTTTTTATAATAATTCAAATAATTGAATGAAAAGGGAATATAATTACATTACAGACAGATACATATCTATTTATTTTGTTCAGTAATGCATAGCAACTTATGCAGTTGAATTATGCGTGTGAATTATCAAAGAGTCTTCTTCTGGAAGACTGAAATAATTCATAAAAAAGAGCTTATTTTATACCTGGAGAAATCTTTTCAATTTTGAGTAACATCAAAAGTCTTTCAACACATCAATGCCGGATTAACTTCAAAAAGTTTCATGCTGTTGAATTATATATATATATATATATATATATATATATATATATATATATA
>BMAW01092737.1:430003-445316 GCA_019974015.1 Nephila pilipes | reverse complement strand
TGAAATATTTTACAGTATTTGTGAACTTGTTATTACTAATAATTTACCTGTCGGAATTTTTTTTTTTAATCTTTCCTTCTATTAAAAAAAAATTTATCAGACGTAAAGCCATTTAGTTATATTTCATTTGCTTTATTTAATAAATATAAAGGATAGATAATAATAAAAGGAAGGAAAAGTTACTTAATTGTTTGTATGCATTCAATGATAGTTACATAAGTATTCTGAGCAGCAACGAATATTTTTTGTAGAAAAAATGAGAAATCTAAAATAATAACAGAACTCTAACACGATGACCTTTTTACACAAAAATCATAGTTTGTCTTGATTTTTAAATAGGTTCGGAACAAAAATTAATGAATTTCAAGTAAATTTATTTTTTATTTTATTATTAAAACCTGATTTTTAATATTTTTTCTTAAAGTAGATTGTGTGTGTGTGTGTGTGTGTGTGTGTGTGTGTGTGTGTGTGTGTGTGTGTGTGTGTGTGTGTGTGTGTGTGTTGAACATTCAAATACATTTCTTTAAGTAGAAATTAACCAGGTAAAGCCCCACAATTGTAAGAAATAGCCTATTCTAAAAGAAAATATACCTCGGCATAAAGATTTGTGTATTTTCCGCAATATGCATAATTTATTCAGATGGACGTTAAGACAATACATCAGCATTTATTCCCGAGAGTTCGATTTCATTATTCTGCTCTTCAAACTCAGGAACGAACTGGAAATTTTCAATTTATTTTCAGCTCTTTCCTCAGCAAAAATTCTCAATTCCGATTTCAATTATAGATTGTTTGGTAAAAGCAATTCCGCTTACTCGACATGGCGGATCTTCCTGGGGAATAGAACTGATTAGAATATTGAAACAAATATCCGAAAATAAGAGCAAGTCTTTTAAACTTCGTTGCATTATAATTACAATAGTAGTCAGTTTGTGTCAGAAAGGATATGCTATTGATTAGTGAAAACATCAAATTAGATTTTAATTAACTGCGCATTAGTGTCACATTGTATCTTAAATTGCATTGTTTGTATTTTTATTATTAGTATTTTGATTAAAAAGATTGAAGATTTTGTCTATCGGAGAAAATTTGTTATGAAAATAAAATCCCTTAAAAAGTCTTAAATGCTAAAATAAATATAATTTGTTAATTTCTAATTAGTTAATCACTTTATTAGCATAAATTAATATTAGGTATTTTTATCAAATAACAAGGGAAGTTTTATACATCAACATGTTATGGCTAAATTCCATGCCTAATTCATTCAAAGAGTTTCGTCTTGACGCCCAATTCACAACTTAATTAACTTGTTTACATCGTTATGGAACGATTAATCATTTAAAACTAAATTGCTTTTCGGGGTAGAATTAAATTTATCCAATATTCTTCAAAAGATAACTGGTAATCTTCACGTCATGCTCTTAAATCAACATACAATACACTCAAAATGCATTTGTTGAAAGGGCTTTTATATATTTCTTTCCTTTTAGCAACGTGAAAAGATGTTACACATGAAAAGTAAATTTAATATATTCAAAAGTAATACAATTTTCATATACGTTTTTAAGCAATATTTAAAACCTTTTTTTTTAACTCTTAACACTTTAACTTTTTCTTTCAACATTTAACTTTTTCTTCCTCAAAGAGAAATATACAAAAAAAGTAGCGATCTTTTTCATCTCGAAATATTGAAATTTAAAAACTTTATCTTATCTTGCAGGTTCAGGTCTTCTTCAATAAGCTTCAAGATAGATGTTATCTAGAAGAATTTTACTATATATATATATATATATATATATATATATATATATATATATATATATATATATACAGTGAGTTTATAATTTTTCAAATATTCCCCTCCTGCATCAACACACCGCTGGCAGCTCTTATTCCTGCCTATTCAAGTTTATCGCGATCCCTTCCCTTAATCCAGAAGTAGGCAACAACAAGGCAGTTCAAACACAACTTTGAAGCCACTTGAACCCCGTCAAACGTCCCATCCTTTCAGGCATATTTTTTTTATATATGAGGATAAAAGGAAGTTGGTGTAAGCCAGATTTGATTTGTGGGGTGGTTGAGATGTTTTGTTTGTACAGCACCTTCCTCACAATTAGCAACGTGTGATTGTGTGCATTATCATGACGAAACATTCGAGTATCCGTGATTTCTCTGCTATTGAGTGAATTCTTAACCGATGATCACAGAACAAAAGGTCTTGAATTTTGGTCATTGGTTCATTTATTTGGATTGATTTTGAACGTCCGTGCATTACTCGTCTGACGACTTTCCTATCATCAATGGAATTTTTGTGTCACTAAAAAGACACAACCTGGACATTGGCTATTCTTTTTAAACCTCATGGACCATATCGAAAGTCTCCGTAGCGGAGTTTTTCAGTTTAATTCAAAATTTGATGGCACAATGTTGCTCGGTGGTCCGTTGTGTTTTCACTCATGACGGAAGCACTAAACACGTTTTTACTTTCTACGAGATCTACTTACTCCAACATATCGGAGTAACTTATATGGGTTTCTTAGCTTACGTCACATTTTTTCAACCATAGAGACCACCCTCGATCCCTTCCCATAATCTAGAAAAAATTAGTCCCGATACTTATAGGAAAAATCATGCGTACGCATGTATATAACATTATTTCTTAACATTTATTTGAAGTTTTTTATACACGAATTGATTGCTACACTTTAACATTATGAATGTGAAAATAAACATTGTGTGCTTCTGAATCTATAGTGAGCGATTGATGTACTTAAACTAAGGTGACCAGATTTTAACATTCGAAAAGCAGGACACCATTGACGGGAAGGTGGGGGTTCTTCAATTAAAAATTTGGTACCTAAAAATACCTACATTTGGTACCTAGATAAATTACTTATCTAAATAATCTGAATAGCTTGTTTGTTGAAATCACTTGTTTAACTAGCACGCAGTACGATGTGTATCGCATGAGAGACAGTTGCAAAACTCAATATGCGAAGGCATTACTTCGTCGATGACCAACAAACTCTTTATACCCCTTCTCTTCTTCTTTAGACCCTTCTCTCTAAAATTTTCTTCCGTTTCCAATTTTTGTTTAAGATGTAATTTCTTCACAACAATGTTCCAAATAATGCTAGATTGCTAGCGCAACATGTCGCCATAAGAATAAAATCTGTGGAAGTGTACAAAGTGTTCTCTCTTCATTTTGCAGCTACAAAATGTTTTTGTCGCAGCCAATGGCGAAAAATGCCTCATTTCATTAAATCCAAACAATGGTGGTCGAATTCTAGCAAATGACCAAGGCAAACTTTGATAAGCAGTTCCTGATAATCAGTTCTCAACAATTATTGTTTATTATTAAAGTTCAACAAAATAAAATTTACAAAAATAATATAAAGCTTATATCCTGGTGAAATAGCTACATGGAAGCCGAATACCGTATATTCTCTTCCCGTTCCCCCAGCGTTCCCTAGCTTGTAGTGCATTCTTTGTGAAACTCGGGACTTTCTTAAGATCCCGCGTCCCGCGGGATAAATTGTTAAAAAGCGGGACGTCTGGTCACATTAACTTAAGCGCATTCTATAATAAAAAAAAATATTTAGAGCTCAGCTAATTAGAGGGTTCAGCAAGTGAGTCGCACCCTTTTGAAGACATTGTTTGGAGAAAATTATGAAATTTATTTGGATATAACAAGCTGGAACATAATCTAGACATGAAAATTTTTATTCATTTTTGAATTTAAGTCGTCGAACAGAAAGCAGTGTTGCACAAACGATAGGAAACAATGCTGCACCAAAACCGTTACTGTCCAAAACTGACTCTTACCAAGGACCTCCATTCCGCTGTTGACACACAGTAAGCATATTGCTAAGGTCATTCATTACTCTATGCACCATATCTAGGTGCATTCTTGCAACTTATTCTTGAATGTAAGATTTCAGTTCCGGAATTATGTGGGATGCAGAAGTGTGGAAGACTGAATTTCTGATATCGTCAAACAGCGTAGAACCAGTAGCCTCGAAACTTCGAACTCACGTCTTTGAGGCACAACGTGATGGAGCGGTGCGATTACGACTAAATTCGTAACGCCTTCAAAATTCACGCTGAATCATTACGTAACTGTAACCGTTTATGTAAAACGCTTTCTCAGCAAAGACATGTTCTCCGCTCCACTGCTCCTTTATAACTAAACGCCTTTCAGGACGCTCACGCTTCAAAATAGGAGACTGATTTTGGCTCCACCACACGGTGTGGAGTAGAACTAAGAATCTCCAGAGACATCCTGAGGGTGTCAGCCTAATGGCGAATTTCTTGGTTCATCTGATGTACGCAAACAAACAAAGAGAGAGAGAGAGAGAGAGAGAATTGATATGCCACAAGGAAATTCTATTTTTGAAAGAAAAAAAAAGGAAAAAAAAAGTCATAATTTTCTCTTTTGGTGCAGCGCTTTTGTCTCTATTTTATGTAACACTGTTTTCTGTTAGGTGTCTTAAATTCACAAATAAATAAATGTTTTCTTGTTTAGTTTATAATACAGCTTGTTACATCCAAACAAACTTCATTATTCCCTCTAAATAACATTTTCAAAATGGCCCGATTCGCTATCGCACCCTTTACTTTAAGAGTCAATGCAGACTATTTCGGTCTGGCATTCTACTGTGACAGTTCCTTAAAAATCGAAATATATGTTGGGTAGAAATGGAATGAAAATCTTTTAAATTTTTATATGTGTTCACTAAATTCTCTGGAGACTGGTTTTCATGGAAAATGTATCACGTTTCCAATCCTAACTTTCCAAAAAGGTTTTTATGTTATTACTCTTTAAAATTTTCGTAGTGGATTATGTGTTTGAGTCTCAAAATTTTTCTGTAGTTTTCTAGGATGTATATTTACAGAGAAGGTAAGTTTAATGTGATATTTTTAATAATGCATTTAAAGATGTTAATAGTAGGCTGACTTATGATTAAATCAAAACAAATAAGAAGGAAAGATACATATATAGTTTCAGCATTTTGTTTTCAATAAATGTAACGTAAAAAGGTATTTACTCTACAGAAATTCAGTTTCTTGAAAATTATTATTTAGTGGAAATGGAATTGTTTCTAATAAAAATGAAGAAAATTTGTTGTTTATTAAACAAACGGCTGTCTTCATAAACAATTATTTTTTGACATAAATATATACTTTTCTTTAAATAAATTTATACACTAAACTTGTGACGAATTCACCTTGATGGTAATGAGACATATTTTTCAATAAAGATCAGCCTAATTCTTTATCTAGTTTATTCAAACGTTTAATATTTTGATGATATTTTTTTTGTTTTATTTTTCATTCAATCCTTTTTTTATTTGTTGTAATGTAAAGGCACACAAGCAAAGTAATTTATAACATTTCAGCTTATTTCTATGCAATTTTTAAATCATTATTACATTTTGCATTATTTCAAAAAATTCACTACTGAATTTGATATATTATTTGAAAAAAATGTTTATTATTATTTGAATTTCTTTATAATTTCATTGAAAATATTGATAACATTCCTAATTTAATTTAAAAAGAGAGTAATCAACAGGTATTGGGAATTAAAAGTTATTGTTGAGTTATTCTGTAAAGGTTTTTATATTACACGTTTGGATTATTTTCTTACTTCATATTATTTTACATTTCCAAAATATTTGAAATTTATTTTCTCTGTTAACTGTTAGGGTAATTAAATGCCAATAAATTAAAAATATTTATTAGTTAAAAGTCCAGAAATTTTTTGTATAAATTTTACATACAATTTACATAATGAATAAAGTTAAATCTGACATTATTTTCTGTTTTCCTGCAGATGAAAGACAGAACCATAATTTTTCACTATTTTACAGAAAAGCTGACAACAACTCAAACATTTGTATTCCTCCAATTCCATCTAAAGCTATCGTTTACATTTACTTAATGAAACTCATTAGAAATGACATTTATAAGTTGCAGATACAGTTTGACATATTGACTAAAATTATAGAACATATTTTTTTTACATTCAACAGCTTTTTTCGCCACTGTTATATCTGAAATATCAGATCATATAATTCTTCAAATATCAACATATAAGTTAAGATTAGTATAGAAAGAATATGTTGCATAACTTTTGAAAGAGCAAAAACCGTAATAATACTACAGTTATAACCGAAATTTGAAAACAACAACAACAACAACACACACACACACACACATTATAACTCAAAATTAACTTGAATTAACGTCCTATTGTGGTAAGTGATGTTATTATTTATTGACATCGCACTGAAAAGCAGCATGAGGACTATTGGCGACGAATATTATAATTTTGATCCTCTCTCAAGTGACGAGAACGACACCTGAGCTGGTACCTCCCTCTATAAACTTTCACACCGCCCTTTTACAGATTTAATGTGCATCAGCCCCACCACATGGCGTTTTCTTGGCATCATGGCCCATATCAAAGTAAGAAAGAATTATTAATAATAAAATTGTAATTTTGAGCCATGGCCAAATGACGAATAACATTAGAGATTGAATCTCTTCTACCTAACTTCCGCATTGCGCTTGGTAGAGACATTTAGATCAAAAACCTATTTAATGAGACCACTTTTCTCATTGATCGACATGGTTATTTTAGACTTAAATCCTCTATTCGACTTGAATATTAACAGGGATAAAACTTGTGACTACTTCTCTTCAGAGGATCGTATGAGCTCAGGTAATTACATCAATCATCGTTTCGGGGCCTGATGCTGCTAATAAACCGTCTTGAAGAGTTGATGATACACGTTAAATCTGTCGAGACTCAAAGTTATCCTGCTTACGTGATGTGGAAGTTTTGAGAGTGGTTCAAGCTTATGAATTTTCCTTGTCTTTTGGCACGACTCAAAACTGTGAGGTCCATCATCGGTAACCTTCATGTTGCTTTCTAGTGTGGCGTTAATAAACAATCAGTCACTGAAATAACATTTATTAAAAGATATTTTATTCATGACATATTAGTATTAAGCTTTAGTTACTTCAGCAATAAGCTGTATTTATACTATATCGCTACATATTTTTATTTACTATTTAATTTTTAAATTTTATGTATTTTCTTAAGTTTCATGTTTGAGTTTTGAACTATTGGTTATATAATATAATTTATGTTGCACAAAACAAATTGCACCAATATGATGTAATTTTCTATAGAAATAACACAACTCAATCAATAATATAGAATATATCAATGCTTTAATACGAGTTTTAAAAGAATGTTTCTCCTACTGAAAGAAAAATAATCGCAGTATTCATTGACCATGGCTGAGAAAAATTCTCTAGCAAAATCTATTTCTTTCCTTTTTCCAGTCGAATGTATTATCAGAAAAGTATAGAAATGGAAAATCTATATTCTATTCTAAAAATATGTTTTTGAAAGGTACGTTTATGCTATGTGTGGCAAAAAAAGTCAAGAAATAAATTTTGTACGCACAACGGAAAACTTTCAGAACAATATTCTGTGTCAAAACTTTCGCTGCAACTACAGTGTATATTGAGCTTCAAATGTTCGATACAACCATCAATAATAATAAATATGAAAGACATGAAAAAGAAATTAGAGAACTCCTCAAAAATAATATAATATTCTTTTAAATGATGCCATGTAATTAATTCTTTGTCTTTTTATAGCAAATTAAAAGATTTTCTTTTGCAATAAAAAGACAAAGAAAATTAATATTTTTTTTTATTTATTAAAAGATTTTTTTTGTAGTTAATTTTAATTTTGCTTTGACCTGACGGCTAAGTTAAGATGTTAATATTAGCTCCATTAGCAAACATTAAAAAAAAAGAGCTGATGATACACAATTTTTAAAGTGCCAATTGATGAAGTGAATTATTGAGGGATAATATTAGGTTCCCTACTTAATGGAGATAACAACAAATTTTCTCATGATTAGTGATAAAAATTAAATATTATTTGTAACGTTGGCCTATTCGCGATTTCTTATTACTTACCTCGGGGACTTTATATTAATATGAATTCCATAAAGTTACAATTTCTTCTCAACCAATATTAAAGGTGATTTGATAAATTAAATAAAGATAAGAAATGTAGTGAATTGAATCAGAGATAGTGATATATGAGTGAAATAGAATTGAAAGGAGGGGGAAAGAAAGATATAGGATAACGACCAGCTGACAGAGATTTGTAATTTAGATTGAAATTCTTCTATTAGTTTTGTGAATTGATATTGATTTAATGATAGGTGTATTAAGAGAAGAAGTAGTTGTTTGTGAAATAATTGAGTCATATTCAAGGAAATTGTTAAGCTAAGAATTTATTAGTAGATCCTTAGAATTGATAAGCTAATTTGAGATTTGAAAGAGAGAGATCAACTTTAGCGAGACTTATCAGTGAATATTAATAAAACATTTTGTTTGGTTCTAAAGTGTCTTAAATTGGAGTCAATATTTATTGCTTGAGATCTTTAACTAAGATATGGCGCAACAGCAGAATAATGAAAGTTAATATTTACAAATTAGTTAATCAAATAAGCCATTTAGTTAAACCTACTTTTGTCTTCTATCTTCAGTCTTACACACACATATTGTAACTTTCCTACTTTTTGTATTTGTATAAAAGAATAAATTAGTTATCGGATGCTATAATACTAATTTGAAGATTTAATCCAAAAATAGATTGATAAGAATGTAAAGAGGTATAGCTAAATTTTTTTATTTAAAAATATGGATAAACTACAAGATGTAAAAGATTGATTTTTTTTCAATTATGTACAGCATATTTTTAAATGTACATAAAGGTTTGTTTCACTCATTATTTAAAAAAAGATAGATCTCGAAATCTTCAAAATAGCATGATTCTTCACCATTAGTTTTTAGCGCGGAACAATATCTATCCTAGTAATCGGGATACATTTATTCAAATTACATGATGTTAAATATATCAGTCTCTCTCTCTCATTTCGAATCCTTCTTCTTTAAATCAGAAGTAATTCTACATTCTCTCTATTTTAAATTTATTTCTTTTATTCACGGTTTCTTACGCTATAATTGTCGCTCGTAAAGTTGCAATTATGTTACCCACATCTCTGTACAGATAGCAATTTATTGTGTCTTAAGGAAACTGTCTGCTATCTTCCCTCGCGTGAAATAATTAACGATATCTAGAAACTCAATAAGCTCAGTTATCATAGACACAACTTTACTTTTGTCAGCATATAATTACCGATATGACCATCCTTCTTGTTTCAACAAGTAGCTTATGGAAATCACTTCTTAGTATTTATTATAGTAGCTCCTAAAAAGATTGTCGTTTTAGGGATTATGGTATTAGAAATGCATTCCGGGATAAATTTATTTCACTGTCGATTCTTTTGATATTTTTCCTTTTTAGGAATTGTTTCCTGAGTTGCTATTTTTCCAATGAAATTTCAATTACATCTCAAATAATTATGGTCGTAAACAAAGAATAAGTACGAAAGTCCATGAATGTACAAAAGTACGTAAAAATAAAAATCACGTTTTAGTATAAACTTAAAAAAAAGAAAATTGTTTTATATTGGTTTTTATTCGAATTTTATACAGAGAAGGTAGTTTTGTTATGAAATCTTTAATATCAGAAACTTATGTGGACATCAATCATTTAATCCTCACCAGTTTGTAGAAAAATATTTCAGAATATATATAAAGGACATTAAAATAGCTTTCTATTCATCAAGTATCTGAAAATAAAAATATACAGAAATTTTACTGAATTGAAGCCACATTTTAAAAAATACTTAAACAACACATAATTCCCACATATATACACCGGATTTATAAAGAAAGTATTAAGAATTCTTGACCCTTTTTACAGATACTATGAGTATCTATGTAAGAAATGTAGTTGTAGGAATAAGAATGTGAAATTGGATTACAGAGACACATATCCAACAATAAAGTTTATTACAATTTTTTTTCAAATTTAAATTTTCAAAATTAAACACGTTTTCTAAAAATGCCCCTATTTGAACGCTATAAATTTAGAATTGCATGATTTCATTTTGATTTGTTACTACAATTATTGATACAGAACTTACGAAGTAAATCTCTATACTGTTTCAAATTCCTAATAATAAAATTGGGATTCTATTTCAGCTCATTGTCAATATAAATGTTGTCTGTATCAAGCTTAAATCAGCGTGAACAAATCTTTTACTAAAATCAGAGAAGCAGATATTTCAAAACAGAATTTGAAATTCATTAATTTCTGCTTCTTTACTTAATAAAACCATAAATTATTTGATTTAAATTTCATGAATTCATTTTCCATTCAATATCGTGTATTCATCAGTTTAAACATAGTTGTAAGCTTTCTAGATTCTTGTGCAAATTGATTTGGCCTCGGGGCATATGCTTGTACAGGACTGAAAGATAAACTTGAAAAACTGCATACATAACAATGAATATAATTTAAAGTCAACAACAACAAGTCAAAACTCGAGCAAGAAAACATAAATTATCTCACTTATTGCCTGAATCACTTATTACCTGCATCACTTATTCAAATAACAAGCACATTATTATTAATGAGACTAAAGGATGGAATGCAACAATCGCCTGCGTTTGCTAGAATAGAGAGGATTGATTCATTTGCATAGAAGATAAGATGGCGCGACTGGCGGTCATTTAGACAGATGGGTGCTTTAACTCTCCAGAAAGGTCGATATCTAATTATTCCAATGTCGGGTTAGTTAAAACTCCAGACTGTTGAAGAGTACAAGAATAGAAACGAAAGATACTTTATGCGATAGTGTTCACGCTGAGTAGAAGATTTTGAAAGGATAAAAATAGAAATGTAGGAAGTAGTCTGTAAAAGATATTCGATTCATTACTTTATTCTATTTCAGTTTTTTTCTTTCATTCTTTTCTTTCATCCCAGAGTCAATCTTATATAACACGACTATCACCAAAATAAAATAAATTAAAAATTTTCCCATGAAATATAAACGCAAATATATTCCTTATTAATGAATAAAAAGTAAATAAACCTGCTGTTGTATTCTAAATAAATAAATTATACTACGGCATTGAAATAATTAATATCGAATCACCATTAATACAAAAAATAAAACTTTATCGCTAAAAATTGTTTTAGTATTTATAATTAATTTTAATTTAGTTTTTAAGTAATTAAAACATTTCTTAAAAATATTTATAGAATTGTCTTTTGTTTTCCGAATCCAAATAGCACTTCGGTATCCCAGTGGTTAAGATCACGATATGAAAATCCAGTCTTGAGTTCAAGATAAGCGAGGTTCCTGTTAAGTTTTCTTTCTCATTACTTGATTGGTGCTAAGAATTGCGAAGTCCACAAGCAAAAAAATCTTATTTAAATGGCCACTTTAATACAAAATTTATATTTAAACATTAATTTGTTTGCTAATTGAGAGCGACGAGGTGTGGAAGTTAGTGGGGATCACTAATTTGAAAGTACTCTTCGTCACTTGACTGTAGTTAAAAAGTACGAGTGGGAATTAGAAGAGCGTGATACCGTACACGATGTGTCACACTTGACTACAGAGGTTTGAAATAACTTTTGTGCTACTATAATGCTACATTAATAACGAAGAATATAAAAACGAAGTCGTATCCTTATAATTAATATGAAAAAGAGGAAAGAGAAATACTACGACCATATATAACCTCTTAAATCCTTATCGTTTTTTAATGATTTCAAACTCTATAACTGTTTATTACAGACGTTTGAACTGCCTATCTATCGGTTCGCACACTTATATTTTTGACAACTGGACCATATGGGGGTTCCCTACCAGCTCAATTGAAATGTTCTAGAGCGTTAAGCGGATGTCTGGTTGACTCGATTTCAAATTGGACGTATTCGCTTTATATATAAATATCTTTTATTTGGAGAGAGAGCTCCCTATCTGTCACGTACCATACACCGTCAATTATACTTTAATTGACTATCCGATGTTTTAGTATATTCTACACATTTTTTCGTTCATTTGTTTTAAATTTATCTGACTTGGCGGAGGAAATTCCCCTCCGCAACTTTTTAAAAACCATATGGCAATTTACACCATATTTCAGATTAAAACCCTGTCATTTTAAGTTTGTTTTTATCAATCACTTGATTTATTTTATGTATTGTACTTAATAGCATTTTAATAATAAACTTTGTGATGTTCTCAACAAATGTTTGGTGCATCTTCACCTTGTTTGACTCTTGTACAGTAAACTCACAATTACTCACACACTTGCCTCACCAATTAATAAACACTTTTGCTTTTTGCTTGATCGTTGAAAGTAATTTCTTGGAGCTTTTAATATAAGTTGTATTTTAAACATTTATAATTCAATAAGTATTAGAAATACCAGAAGGCATATAAACAACATGATTTCTCGAAATAATAGAATTTGTCAGCTAGACAATTGAAATATAGGTATGATGTTTTGGATATTCCTTAATAGATTCTAATTCTCGGTATTTCTTTCTGTGTGTAATGGCTTTATCTGATACCCGCTACGATCAATATTTATTGTATTGCGAAATGTAAACTAATTTCTCGCCTGACTAGAACAATTACTGCCCCATGAATTCGTTGCAAATAAAAATGGATCATTTTAACGTATGAGCGAATTCATGTACATGTCTTGAGAATTCTGGTGAGATTTTTAAATGTGTTTTAAAGATTGAAGCTGGCTCAATTCTAGTTTAACCACAATTTAAATGATATTTGTTCGTTCTAGATTGAGAAACATCTTCAATCAGGTGCCTATTTTATAACAGTGAGTCTAAATAATCATCACTTTTTAAAGAAAAGCAATATAGTCATATTTTAACACTGTGATACCAGATACCTTTGTATCTGCTTATAAATAAAAAAAATTTAAATCATAAATATATTTTTGAGTGTAATACTATGTTTATTAAATTTGTAAAATCGTAACCATAATTCAAATTCGATAAAAGGTTATCAATGAATCTTTAGTTATATCTTGCAAAAATTCAGTGTGTTATAACTGTAATTTTACAGAATATAAACAGAATGTTCTAATGTATGTAATTATAATCTCAAATTTAGAATTTAATAAGTTTGAAAAATTAAATTTCATGATTCAAATTTCCATAATTTTAACATACAATGCTGTGCTATGGCGTATTGTGTTATTAACACAAGTGCTTCATTTTGTACAAAACACATTTTATTTGGGGGTGGAAAATATCAGATCAGTAGAAATAGATGAATTTTCAAGAAGACTCTCTAAAGAAATACCGTATTTTAAGGAAAACGATAAAATCATATATTTTCTCACCAAAACTATATGTAAGTGTAGTGATTTGTTTATAGTTTAACTTTTGTTTTGGAATTATCAATTTAATACTTCTATGGAATCAGAACAGAGTCCTCCAATTTTAAACATAAAAATAGAATTTGAAACCTGTAATTCGAATTTTCATAATTCTTTTCATAGTTATTTCTGTGTTAGTAAACTAAACATACCCTATTGTCTATGAAAGGAGATTTCGCAAGATATTCTTACTATCTTCAAAAGAATCTAAAACTGAGATTGGATCAGAAGAGGCGTTTGGAAAAAGATAGTGAACAATTTATAATTACCTAAAGTAGATTGGTCTTTAATTGAGTTCCTAAGGTTTAAAAATGTTGTTGATGAAAATAATTAAATAAGAGTACACACACACACACACACATATATATCCACATATACATATATGCTAACAGAAATAATTTCTTAAAATTTGGTTTATTCAATGCCTTTTATCAATATTTATTTATATTTATATTTTCAATTATTAAAATAGTTATGAAAATATTTTAACGATAAATATAAAGTTATCAATAAGTTTATTTATAGAAAATTCATTTAATTAAATAGATGAAGTTAAGTAAAATATTCTTCTGATAATTTTAAAATTTGAAATTAAACCACTATATACTTACGAAAAATTTCTTGCTCATCTTGTTTTAAAGAAACTACTTTTTAATAAAAATATTAATATTATAATTAGCCTCAGGTGGAAGTTAGTAATAGTCTTGATAATATTTTTTTCTTTTTTACCAAAATTTTAGGTAGGCTCAATTTCTCTTTTAGCAACCATGGATACCTTTTTAAAATAATCGCAGTAATTTAAAACAAGTTATCATTTTCCACTATATTTAAATTTATCAAAAGCTATAAATTCTTATGGAAACAGAATTTGTTAATTTAAAATTTGCCAGATAATAAATTACTATTAATAATTTTGACATGAGTTTCATTAATATTTTCTTCATATAATTCAGTTCCTCCTCACATAAAGTCTAAATGTTTATAGAAACCATTATATATTTCATTCTGAGCTCATTAATGATTAGATGCTTTTAATTAAATATAAATAATTCTCAAGCATGTTTGAAGATTGATTACCTCATTAATATTTCGAAAATGGAAAATAAAATTTATGAAATGTATTAAATTATAAGAATTATTCTCTTTTTAGTTTTATATTTGATTTCTTTCAGTTTTGCATTATTTTTAATTTTAGAAATTTTGTAATCTTTTCAAATAAATTTTCTAACTTTCTAACTAGAGGTTAATTTTCCTTACCCAATTTAACTCATTCAAAAGAGGAACTATCCGTTAATAATTTGAAGTTTCTGGCAAAAATTAGTCTTGAACTAAATCGAATAAACTTAAATATGAGGGAGTTATATTCAGTTATGTTTCTTAACTTAAATACTTTTTATGTATTAGACTTATTATTTGTTTATTTTATTTTGTACTTATTTTTCTTTAAAGGCTCTAAAGTTTCCTGACATATTTTACTGTTTCTTCATTTTTAATTCTTGTGATTTCGTTTTCCTTTTGCTATATTACGATTTTCAGCTTGATGAGCTATTACTGATTAAAGTTTGATGATTATACATTTATTAGATATCTCTTTCCTAATCAAGTGGACACTTTCTTTATTTCAATTTGTGTATGCTTTAAAAGATTTTTTTATAACAATGTTTTTGTAAAGACTTTCGTGATTAGGGTTTCGAATCTTCTTCTTTATTTTTGTGTTTTAATAGATTGATTTTCAAAACTTTCCTACTTAGTGGTTTCAAATTGCTAATTCTCTTGACATGTTTTCTGATGTATGCTTATTTTCTTTATATATACCATCATATTTCTCTGCTCTCTATATAACTTATATCTCCTATATAATATGTATATGTCTCTTCTCCTCTCTTATCTCTGCTCATATATGTTTTAATGTTAGAATCATTTAATTACTGTAAAAGATTTAGTGGTT
>BMAW01092737.1:412848-429978 GCA_019974015.1 Nephila pilipes | reverse complement strand
GATCCACTTCTCGCCTCAGCTAGAACACCATTACTGCCCCATGGATCGTTTGCAAATAAAAAAAAATTAGTTCATTTTTACCACTATGAGCATGGAATATCGTTGCTTACATGTCTTGACGATCATGGGTAGAAGATTTTTAAATGTTTTTAAAGATTGAAGCTGGCTACATTCTAGTTTATTACACCTATGATATCATTGTTCTGGGTAATGCAGAAACATCTTCAATCAGGAAAATGTGCCTATTTTATATGACTTGAGTCTAAATAATCATCATTTCTTAAAGAAGAAGCAATATAGTCATATTTCACTGTGATACCTGAGATACCTTTGTATCTGCTTATAATAAAATAAATTTACATGCATAAAAGTATTTTTGAGTGTTATCAACATAGTTTAAATTTGTAAATCATTCCTAGTACAATAAATACAAATGTAAGGTTATCAATGAATCTTTAGTTATATCTTGCAGAAGAAATTCAGAAATTTTACAGAATACTTATAAACAGAATGTTATACAATGTATGTAATTATAATCTCAAATTTAGAATTTGAATTTTGAAAAATTAAATTTCATGATTCAAATTTCCTACTTATTATACAAAATACTTGTGCTTATGAATATAGTGTGGCCATTAAAACACAAATTATTTATTGTCAAAAACATGATTATTAGGGTGGAAAATATCAGAATCAATAGAGAAAAGTAGATATTTTCGAAAAGAGTACCAATCCTAAGAAAATACCGTATTTTAAGGAAAACATAAACATATATTTTCTCAAATACATATGTAAGGTGTAGTTTGTTTATAGTTTAACTTTTTTGTTAATTTCAATTTAATACTTCTATGGAATCAGAACAGAGTCCTCCAATTTTAAACATAAAAATCGAATTTGAAACCTGTTAATGTTTCGACATATTTCTTTTCATAGTTATTTCTGTGTTTAGACCAGGACAAACATCCTATTGTCTATGAAAGAGTTAATTTCGCAAGATATTCAACTTCAAAAGAATCTAAAAACTGAGATTGAGTCAGAAGAGGCGTTTGGAAAAGATATGACTGACAAATTTATAATATTCAAATGTGGTCTTTAAGTTGAGTTGTTTTAAAAATGTTGTTGATGAAAATAATGTAAATAAGAATACACACACACACACACACATTATATATACATATTACATATATGCTACATAAACGAAATAATTTCTTAAAATTATGGTTTTTGATTCAATGCCTTTTATCAATATTTATTTGTATTTATATTTTTCAATTTATTAAAATAGTTATGAAAATATTAACTATTTTAACGATAAATATAAAGTTACTCAATTTAAAGTTTACAATTTATAGAAAATTCATTTAATTAAATAGATATAGAGGATTTAATTAAAATATTCTTCTGATTAATTTTAAAATATTGAAATTAAACCACTATATATCTTAAGAGAAATTTAATTTCTTGCTCATCTTGTTTTAAAAGAAAACTGCATTTTTTAATAAAAAAAATATTAATGATTTAAATTAGTACCTCAAGGTGGACCAGTTAGTAATAGTCTTGATAATATTTATTTTCACTTTTACCAACAAAATTTTATAGGTAACAACAAATTCTCTTTGCTTAAATACATAGATGACCTTATAATTTTTAAAAATAAATTCAACGAATATTTAAAACCAGATTTATCATTTTCTCCATCTTATTTAAATTTTATCAAAACTAATATAAATTCTTATGAAACAGATTATTTAGATGTTAATTTAAAATTTGCCGATAATAGTATTACTATTAATAATTTTGACATGAGTTATAATTATTTTCTTCATATTAATTCAGTTCCTCTCCTGCATAAAAGTCTAAATGTTTATAGAAACGCATTATATAATTTCATTCTTTGAATCATTAAATTAGTTAATATGCCTTTTAATTTTCAAAATAATCTAAATAAATTCTTTCATGCATGTTTGAAGATTGATTACTCAATTAATATTTCGAAAAATGGAAAAATAAAATTTATGAAATGAATTAATTTTTAAATTTATGAAATAGAATTATTCTCTTTTTGGTTTTTTATATTTGATTTCTTTTCAGTTTTGCATAGTTATTTTTTTAATTTTTGAAATTTTTGTAATCGTTTTCAAATAAATTTTTCTAACTTTTCTAACTTTAAGAGGGTTAATTTTCCCTTAATTTTAACTCCAATTCATAAAGAGGGATACTATCTTACGTTAATGATTTGAAGTTTTCGACGCAAATTAGTCTTGAACTAAATCGCTTAATGAAAACACTTAAATATGAGGGAGTTATATTCAGTTATATTTCTTAACTTTACTTTTATGTATTAGACTGTTATTTTTGTGTTGTTTTTGTACTTGTTATTTTTCTTTAAATTAGCAAGGTTTCCTGACATATTTTTTCTACTGTTTCTTCATTTTTAATTCTTGCTGATTTCGTTTTTCCCTTTTGCTATATTTTGTTACGTTTCGCTTGTAGTAGAGCTATTACTGATTAAAGTTTGATGATGAAACATAAGTTTAAGATATCTCTTTCCTAATCAATGGCAGTAGTACACTCTTTATTTCATTTGTATGCTTTAAAAGATTTTTATTTATAACTTGTTTTGTAAAGACTTTCGTGATTAGGGTAATTTCTCTTCTTTATTTTTATGTGTTTTAATAATTGATTATTTTCAAAACTCCTCACTTAGTAGTTTCAAATTGCTAATTCTCACGCCTCATAACAAAGATATATATATATATTCTTCTATATATATGAAGCTTCTAATTATATTTTAAGAATATTTAATTATTTTACTGTAAAAAATTTATTGAATTTTATAATTCATCTTTTGAAATAGAAGGTTTTTTAAAAGAGTTTGAAATATGGAGAATAAGTAGACTTAAGTAGATCCTGTGTTAGCGATTTCAATCAAAGTGTTTGTTTCAAGGTTTTACTTAATAGAAACATTATCTCGTCATTTGGATAAAGGCTTTTAGGACATCACTTGTGCTAGCTTTTGAGGTAACAGTTTTATAAGAATATATATGTTGAAATTAAGAGGTAACTATTTTTGCCTTTAATGTGTTTTATTGTTTTTGGCTTTTCTTTTATTTTAATTTATTGCTATGCTTGAAATTTAATTTTGTAAAGTTTAGAATAATTAGAACATTTATTAATTTTAATTTTGAGTTTATTAGCTATAGTTTGTAAATGTATATACACTATATATCAACGTTAAAAGTATGATGTACTACTTTATAACCACACGCATGCCACCCACACATATATGTATTCAGCCACTATATATATATATATATATATAATTTTCCTATAACATGGAATAACTTGAACCATAGAATCCTTCTGAAAATTGGCTCTCTAACTTTTGAGATGTCATTCCTGCATTTTATTGAAATAAACTATAGTAAAAGTCTATTCAGGAGAAGAATGCCCTCCTTCATTTCTAGTCGATGTTGACTAATGTATAATCGCATGTTTAATTATTTTTGATTTTTTAAAAAATAAATTATGCTTTTTTACAAATTAAGAAAATCGCCGGAAGACAAAATAATTACTTTACATTTAAAATGCAGTTATTAAAGAATTGCTTCTACTGAAATAATTCAGTCAACTACATAGAAAAGTAGAATTTAAGAGACTGGCCTAAATATGACAATAATAGCATTTAATTGTTTTGATCGCTCACGCATTGACGCTTTTTACGATAATCAACAGTTACTAATTATTTTTCGAAAATGAAAAAAAGTCAACTTTATTAAAATTTGTACACACATTTATGTGTATGTATAGTTCGTAGTTGAGTAAATTTTCAGCTTCAAAAGAGTAGGCGAAATCAAACGAAAAATGGCTTTTTGAACAACCAAATAACGAAAACGGAATGATAAATGGTTCTATTTCTGCACGATATAACCGAAACAAAGACACCATAAAGTGCATAATATGTCTCTATGTTTTCGCACAGCCATTGATCGCGTTATTCGTGATATATTATGGTCACTATTTGACATTTCCCTTCTGCAGTTCTTAAACCAATATACGTTTTATGTAAGAAAATTCGGCAATGCTTCCAACGATTTCTTTCGCTGAACACGTAAACACGAACCACCTTTCCAAAGAGGATTAACCAAAATTAATGTATTAATACTAATATGCACGCGACTTATCAAAGGAGAACGAATTTGCACCTTCGCATAGCTTATCTACGTGAGTAGAGTGAATATATATCATAAATCATTGCTGGAGGTAAGGCCCTTTCGGACAGACAACCTTGCTCAGAAAAATTATTGCTTTAAATATTAATAAATTGTATTTTTTTCGAATGAAACATGCCGTTGCATTTTTGCTTTGGTTGAAATATAATTGTTCAAAGTATAGTTCCAAGTTTTCATTGAAATAAATTCATATTGAAATCGAATAAAATGTTCCAGAAGTTTCACAGGTCAATTTCCAATGGATTAAATGATGAACCTTTTCTTTAAAAATGGCTTCACTTGAATACATTTGTTCTGCAGGTTTGATGTTGGATTTTAAAGATATGTAAATGGAGGGAATTCACGATTTTCTCTTCACTAACCTCGGGGACCTTATAATAATTTGAATTGTATAAAATCAACTATGTCTTCCCAACCAAAATAAAACACGATTTCGTAAATTAGATGAAGATAGAAGAAATGAAGTGAATTGATTGAGTGGTAAGGATATATAAATGAAATAGAACTGATGGATAGAAATTGGCTGTTTGTGTGAAGTTGTTGAAATCATAACGAGGAAAGTGATAAGTTAAGATTTCATATTTAAATTAATCCAGGATTATTGAATTTGTTGATAAATAAAATATTTTACCTTGTTCTTGCTCCTTTTCAATTGGTATGTGATGGTTTTTGTCTAATATATTAGATGGAGATATGGCGCAAGGGCTGAACAATGAGGGGCAAGCGTTGCAAGTATCGCTGCCAAAAGACGTCGGCTTACTCATCACACTTCGTAGTAAAGAAGTATTGGAATTTTTTTGTTTCTATTAAAATAATTGTTTTTCAAAAAAGATTCTTTTCAAGAGTAATTAAGTAGTATAGATTCTCGATCGAGTACAAAATTTCTTCTTGCTTTTTATTTTTTACACTAGATGCTTTTCATTTTTGAAATACCATAAAATTGTTATTTATTGAATAATATTTAAGAAATTAAGAACTTAAGATAAGCATATAACAGAATGAATCGTTATATAAATGCAGTACTCTCTGTTATAATAACTTTTTAACTATCAGCTTCATTTACAAAATACATATAATTCTGCATTTTTTTAAAACTTTTTGTAACCATATTTGTTATATATGTGTGTGTGACGATATTTTTATAACAATATAACAATATTAAAATCCGGAGGAATACACTTAGACTTAAATTTTTGATCAGTTCTTTTTTGTCTCTTTTGACACAAACTGTAAACATCAACAATATTGCACATAAAACGACGAAACGACTCTTAAGATTTAATACGGGAAGAAGAAAAACTCATTCCAAGTTCTCTTTCAGATTTCAGATTCAGAACACATAATTTTTACTCAATAGATTAAAATTAAATTTTGTGCGTAAACATATAGGAAAAAACACAGAAACATTTGTAAACTCCGAATTTCTATCGCAAGTAATCAATTGCTCATTATACTACAACTAGCAAAGCTAAAATAGTTTTTTTTAAAGATCCGATAATTAATTTTACCTTTAAATACAGCCATGGTTATTCGTTTTCTAAACACAAACTCATTGAAGTAGAATTTGTATTATTCATTCTTCAAAATTTAGATTGATTTCTGTTCTCAGTAACTTACAGAATTTCTAATTTAATCCTAAGATACACACCTATTTGCTCGCATATACGCACGCACATCAAGCATATAAGTTTTTATAGCTCCATAACTTCACAAAGACCTCATTGTATTTAGAAATCACTAATGGTTATAGTACTTACATTATTAAAGCAGACAGTATGTAATAAAAATATTATAAGATAATATTAACAAATTTGATTAGACTGTAAAATTAAAAACAGTGTAGATATAAATTAGAATTTATAAGACAAATATTTATATGTTTGCTATACAAAGTTGTGATTTTGATGACCTCTTTAATTCTATAAGCATATATAATCTAATAAAGATTCTATCAATTATTTATTATAATTTTATTGCCAATGATTTTATTTCATCAGTAAATATTGTAGTTAGAGAGAACTGTATTAAATATAATGATAAAAATTTCAGCAAACTAATGATATTTCAAAAGGAGGGCCTAGAAATAATAATTTGATTAATATTTATTTACACTAATATTCGAACAAAATTATATTGATAAAAATAATTTTATTGAATATAGGTATATAAATAATCACTGGCATTGAATTATAATGAACATTCTGAAGAGAAACCTAATTTACCTTCTTATCCAACTTACTTAAATTTTATTCAAACTCATAATAGTAAATATAAATTAGAATATTTAGACGCACAAATTAAAATTATTAAAATATTTAAGACAAATGAAATATCTTTCATTTTCATATTCAGAGTATCAAAACTTTACATTTCATAATCAAGGTATTTTTCTGGAATAGTTAAATGTATATTTCTATTATTAGAAACGTTAACATTAATTATATTATAAGAAATATTAAAATAGTATACAATAATTTAGTCAGTTCTATTTTAAAATATCAATCATGAGAAGGTTTTCCACAGCTGCAAAAAGCAAATTATCTAATTAATTTTTAAGTATACATTTAAAAATTATATATATATATATATATATATATATATATATAAAACAAGTTTCTTCTATATAATATTTATCCTTATTTCATAATATCAATCTATCAGATTGATTGAGAAACAAGCTTCCCGTTGGATCAGCAGATTTAATTAATCACAACTTTTTGAGTATTTTCATATACAAATGGACACATAATGATAAATAATGATTGAATACAAAGGAAGAATATAGATTGGTTTCTTTTACAAATTTTTGATATAACTTCCTTTAATTATGCGTAAGATGTCAATTGTATATGTAAATCCCTGCCAAATATATTTTTAAATTTCAGTGATAGTTGATTTTACAGAAACAGAAATCCATTGCTTAAGTTTACCTGAATTTGTGAGAAACGATAGCATATACACTTTATCTTTTACAAAACCCAAAAGGAAGAAATCTCATGGGGCCGTATTAGGTGACCAGCTGTGTAACGTCAAATTGTTTGGTTTGTTGCGACCGATCCAATTGCGATGTAGCTTCAGTAAAACTGTTTCGTTAAACAGTTTTCATGCAATAGCTTCACGAAGAACATATGAGGGTCACCTGTTATTCACATTATTAAACGCATTTTTTTCCAATATATTCATGTGTTTCGTATCGTTCTGCGTCGTTTGTTTTTCAAAATTTAGAATTTAACTTTAATTTAATAAATTTCTCTTAATAATAATTTAATTTTTCTATTCTGTCCCATTCTCTCTCTCTAAGTCTGAAGTGAATAGTTCATTTTAATTTCTTGATACAATTCGAAATTATCCTTTTATTTATTAGATCCCGCACTCATAAAATTTGTTTAATCCGTTTTTCCAAGGTCGTAAATCTGCCAAAATAATTCCTACAAGATTGTTTATCCAAATTAAAATTCCCCAGAATCTCCAACCCTGTACCACGCGTTCTATTACATTTATTGAGAAAAATCCCTGCTATATAACTTGTTGCACTGCGAAAAAGTTCTCTCTCGTAATCTTGTGAGCTGTTATGCAATTCGTATGTTCTTACTCTTATGCTCTTCTGTATTACACATTTGTAATCTTCATATAGTCTCTTGCTTCGGTCTTAGTGGCCGAAGCCGGGGTAAGTTCATCAGAACGTAAAGCTCTTTCTGCTGGAATCAATAAATAATCTTATTATGAACAAAGGACTGATCATTTCGGCCATGCATTCAAAATATATTATTAATGTTAGAACAAACGTTAAATGTATTTCATATATATATATATATATATATATATATATATATATATATTTGTTTGTTTGTGTGTGTTTATATATTATTCATTTTATTTTAATAATTTCAGTGAGGAAAAGTGCTGAAAATTAATTTTGAAGAACACAAATTGAGCTTCTAACGAGCTACTACATACTACTTTTAAATGTTCCTTTGTAAATTTCGTTTTTTTTAGAAGGGCTACTGAGTCTTATTCTGGAATCTAAAAAATAAGTGGTAATAGCTGTTCGGTCAAATATCAAAGTTTTTCAAGAAATCAATCCCTTTTTAGTTTATGTTTCATTATTCATGCCATGGAACTTAAGTTTGTAGGAAAAATTCAGATAAAAAAATATGTTTATAAAATAGTAAGACACGCTTTTGAAAACAATTTTAAGGAAAAAGAGACAATAACAACATTTCACGCATGTAAAAGAACCCCCACCAAAGCAGTATCAAAAATACAGAAACCGTACGAGGCAATTGAGTGCAAATGACTTTAAGCAGACGACAGTTGCCAGAAGGTAAACATCTGAAACAGAACAACTTTCTGCACGTTTTTCACCAGCCAACCCACTCGAAATTGATCACGGCACACAAAAAGGTAGCTTCGTGCAAAAAGCCGTTTATTTTCCCTCTCTAGAGAGGGCGCTGTAGCGTGACTCACCATAGTTGCCATCGGTAGAAAGCTTAAAAACGGCTGCTCGAAAACAAAGGAGTAAATCTTAAATTATTTATCACTCTCGGAACGGCGTACTTTCATCGCCAGCGAATATGTATACAAACTTTCTGGAGCTCGTTTTATTTCGATATTTTTCGGTGTTTATAACACATATTTCCTCTGCCTCGGTTTGGGCGCCGAAATTAATTAGCACTATGTCACGAGACTTGAAGCCCAAAGTGATTTTCTTAATGCCGCTTGATTCGTTGCTAGTTTATTCATGGGCGCTGGGGGTAACAAATGGCGTTCGCTTATTAAATATTTATAAATCTGTTTAGGTGGCCGGATTGGGACTGCTATTTTGGCAGTCCCCAGGATGTTTTATTGTCGAATAAGGCAGTGTGCGCTCGAGGAAAGGGTGGGACGGAAATAATTTACCATTTAAAGAAAAACTGCCGATGATAAATATAGCTATACGAAGACTGAAAATTTTTGTTTAGGTTGTTTGGAAATGAAAAATATATGTTATTTTTCCTAATAAAAAACCTTGGTCTGTAATGATATGTTACCTTTTAAAGAAAGGAAACAAGTAAAGAGAAGTTATCAAATATTAATTGGTAAAATAGAAACGTTTATGCTGAATGTATTAAAGTATCAAAAATTAGATGAAAAAAATAAACGAGCTAAGATATGCAGATGAAGCAATATATTCAATCTTGAGAATAAATATCAGAACAAGATAAAAATGTTCATTAAAATTACTCACTTCAGGGTTTTTAAGTGCTATGTTTGCAAATATTGATAAAAAAAAGGTTGTTTAGAGCTTTATTTTAGTAATCTGCAATAATTTTTTTTTATCGAAGCATGGAGAAAGACACAGAAACCATTTCTCTCATTTATCTACGCTTATAATTCAAGGAAAATAAAGCATAGCATTAGTCTATTAATAATAAGATATTTTACTGGTGCCTTAAGAAAATATTTAAATTCTTTTGGGGGGGGGGAGGGGTTAAAATAAGAAGATACCAGTTATGAAATTTGTATTCATTTTAGTTTCGTAAGATCCTAGATTCTATTCCCATCTTATGAAATTTTTAGAATTTGAACTCTTTGTTATTTATACTAGTTTATTTTTTGGATTACCTTGCATTCCTTTTTTTCGGTTTTTTTGACGTTTGACCTATTTCTTGAAATCTTTAAGAAACGGACTTAAAGTATCCCATGAGGACTTTTAACTTAAAAGAGCCACTTAGTGCGAAGTGCTTTTATCTGTGAAATGTACTTTACTTTGGATTACAGAAGATTTTCCTTTAGAGGATTGATTTTTTTTTCTGACTAATTTCTTTTTATAAACACTTTCTAAAAAACTTTCAATCGTTAAATATTGCATCAAACAGATGCCATATAAACTTTACTAAAGCTTCCAATACCATATAGACTTTTCAAAAACTTCTTTTCTAATTTAATATTATTGTTTAAAATATTAAATTATTTTTCTCCACTTTTACAGTATGTGAGCGTAAGACAAATTTTAAAGTGCATTATCGAAACGCAACTTATATTATTTCATATAATAGACTAAATTCTTTAAATGATGAAGTTATAGTTAAGATTATTTTCTCAGACGCATGTATCTTTGAGCTTTTAACAATTTAGAATAAGTTATTAAGTACCAGGGTATAAAGTTTACTATTTCATCATTATTTCAAATTAATTATCAAAAGGTTTGTCTTATAATTTCCCAAAATTTTCATCTTTTAAATATCGTTTTTTACAAACTGTATTTTGAGATTTCTTTTACAACTTTTAGTCTTTAGAATCCTTTGTTTTTAATATAATATAGCTGGAAAATTTATTTATTTTTTAAAAAAAGTATTCTTCATTTAAAAATGCATTTGGATAAAATGCCCATTAATTTTTACCGTAATTTTAAATAAATTAATCAAATAATTGGTCTTAAAATTTTTCAAAATTTTCTTCTCTTAATACTTTTTTAAAAAATTGTATTTAAAGACTGCATTTACCGACTTATGGTTTCACTGTTTCTAAATAAAAAATGAGTTAAAAAACAGTACCCTACATTTTAAAACGTATTTAGCTGAATATTATGTAAATAATAAAATGAAACGGAGGAATGAATTTTCAAAATTTCGAGTTAAAATCATGCCAGATCAACGAAATCCATAGCTATTGGCGATTGACGTCGTAATTTTGAATCATGTTCAAATGATGAAAACAACATCTGAATACTAAGACTTATTCATTCAATGTAATTTAATGAGCACCTACTATCATTATTCTGTAAAATATATTTTTAGTGGAACCAGGACTCAAACATACGACTCTACGGGAACATAGTCATGAACAGAGAGATCGCGATCAGGATTTGGTGCCTCGACTATTTTGATTGTTACGTGATTAAAGATAATAATGGTTTATTCCAATATTATTTGTAATTGTATCCTGTTTATCTATTCTTATTCTTCCAGCTAATCCATGTTACTTTCCCATAATTTATCCAAATGATTTATGAAGTGAAGTGAGCTACAAATTTCAAATTTTTTTTTCGTTACATGACTCCTCACTTAAGCGGTTGCGAAGAGAGATTGCAAAAGCAATTAGAGGAGAGAGTAATATCTGACTGAATTGAGATTAGGTCTCAATGTAGAATATGTCGCTGTTTGCTTACAAAATAGTTGATGCTGGTAATGATGCATCAAATCAGAATTTAGATTTAGACATAGATTAAAAAAAATTGCACTTCACTTCTCTTTCCCTCTTCCAAAGATATTTAATTATATTTCTGATCTTTTAAAGTTGAGACTTAATTTTACCATTCCTCTCAAGTTAAAAAATTATAATACAGTTGATGTTAGTCATAAATAAGAGAATCTTGAATTATCCTTTTACTTTTGAGTCTGGTAATATCCTTAGACACTTATTTCGAAATTAACAGAAAACAAAATTCCGATAGGGATCTGCAAAATTAACAATGAAGTATTTATCTTTTTGAGTAAGAAATAAAAGTTCAGTGAAAGAAAGGAATATCAATCATTTTCATTCGTTCCACAAACATGCTACTTGAAAAGAAGTTGTCACAGAATTGAATTTAATAGCTCAATCTGAATTACAGTTACAAACGTACTGCGACATTAGGCACCATTGTGATGCAACAATTACACTTCTCTCATTTAATTATGCTATAACTAGTTAGATGTGTTAAGTCGCTAATTAAATATTCAGACAATGAACGAAATTCAATTGGTTCTATTCGGATCTTCGAATATACAATATCAAAATTATTATACATACGTTTTAACCTAAAAATTAATGGAATAAATTATTACTTATCTAATACTGCTTAATCGGATCCGAGTCAGTTCTAAATTTCTAAGCTGTATCCTACTATTTACAGGTGATTACTCCACACTAACATCAAATCATCTAATCTCATTATTCTTATCAGTGAAAACAGTCGTTTGTCATCGATAATCTAATCTTCCAATCTTTTCCCCTTTTACTCTAAGCTATTCGCAGTTTATAAATGCTATCTTTTTAATCTTTTCACTACATTTCAATATTTTAAATCTAATTTTCATATATCATCATTAATTTACTAGAAGAGGCTCTAAAATTCAATTAGCGTTATATAACAGCCACCAAGATGTTAGTTTCAAGGAAATACGCGAGAATACCTCGTTAAACATTACTGTCAATAAATTTATATCTAAAGGTTTGGAATTAGTAAATTTTTGAGTTAAAAGTAATGATGTTCAGTTAATTTCGGAATTATATGTTCCTTAAGCAAATAATATCTTATTTTAAAGAATACTTAAATAATAAGTTGGAGAAAAACAACAACACAGACAACAAGAAACAGGAAATGCGACTTGCCTGAACTTATCTCGGTTTTAAAACTACCTAGAAATATACTAAATAATAATTAAGTTTCATTCGAAAATTGCCAAACTTGACGATTTTTTTTGGCTGAACGTTAATAGCTGGAAAAAAAATTTCTTTTGCCACTTAATATTGTGATTCTATCATATGTGTATATACATATTTATATTAATTGCAATTATTTAATAAAAAGTAACTAAAATAAAAATTTTCTTTGTTGACCTAAGTAGGAATTGATTAATTTTTTATATATATTACTTGTTTTTATATTACTGTTTTTACTATAAATATCCTTACTATAAATAATTAAAAAAATCTAAGTAAATTTATTTTTAAAAAAATTAAGTTTTTATTTAAAGATGGACTGAAAAGTATGAGAACCATTTTTAAATGTAAAATTATATATAACTTATAAATGCTCGAGGCGTTAATATTCCTTATGTTATAAGCTGTTGAATTGAATATTTAGGTAATTATCTAAGTATCGTAATTAAGAGAGCTTATAAAACCTTTTAAAATTATATATTATTTTACATCAAATTATTTTTATAGTCAATCCTTTTAATAAAAGTTTGATTAAATTTTTTTACTTGTGTTTATAATTCTGTAGACTTGACACACTGCTACCGTGAAATGCCTCGTCAAACCAACAGCAGTCCCATTAACATTTGGGAGACTTTTATAATTTCTTCTTTAAGCAATTTTTTTAGTTCTTGTATTAAGTTTTATTCTAAGCTCATTCATTTTTTTTAGAAATTCGAAAAGATTTTTTTATCTTATAATTTTTGTCAGTCGTTGACATGACTGACAAAATGGGAAAAGAATAAACTTTAGGTTTTAAATAGGAAAGCTTGACATCTTTAGTGAAGATTAAAAGAAAGTATTTCAGATGGAGAGAAAAAATATTTCATTTCAATTTATTAGTGATATTTTATGCTATTAACAGCAAAAAGGCTTTAATTTGATTTGGCGATCCCTAGTTTTATGCTAATAGAATTTCTGGTATTATTATTATTCCTTAGAAAAATGTATTTTTTTAATATTAAAAAAATATTAAAACTTATAATTTCTTCAAATGGAGTTTTAAAAGTTAGTTCAAATAGGAAACAAGTCTTACGGTTTAATATATTTACATTTTTATTTTCATATTCAATTGCATGAAAATTTTGTATTGATTTAACAAATTCTAAAGAAAAGCTGATATAATGAGATGAAATATGTTGCATAATTTGATAAAATATTGCCTTAACGTAAAACATTTAAAATTTTATCAGCATCAAGATATCAACTATTTTAGTCTCTATTGCAAGGGAAAAAAAATTCAAAATTGAATTCAGGTAAGATCACTATAACCGACCGATTTCAATTCTACCATGTGAATTCAAACAAAGCAAATCTTACAAACCGTTTTTCAATAGAATCTATTGAGTTTTTCTCAAATCCCACTTATTCTTGCTCTACGACTGGCATTATAATCAATATTCTATTCAAATATTCATTTTCTGTCCAAACGTATGAGAAGAGGAAAAAAAAAAAAAATCAGAAATTGAATGAAAAAAACAATGGAGCAGAAAATCTTTGATATCCTTTTTGATTTGTGTGTTTTCTCATCGTAGGTAGCGGAAAAGGGGTTTTCTATCTGTAACGTTTTATTATAGTGTATATTGAACATCTCATTATTATAAATCACGGGTTATGACCAGGGTAAGGGATATAAATTACGTCTCTGTTGTTTTATGGAAATTATCTGGTATGGAATTTCTTTTTCACCCCTAAGCCTTCTTTATGAGTGCTTTAAAGGAGGATGGGAGTTAAACTGTCAGTTGATTTAGTGTTCCACCGAAACGTGGAAACAATTTTTTATTGCAAATAGTTCCTTAGATCTTCTCTGTAAAATTTTGATATTTTCTTTATGAGTTATCTTGGATCAAATTAATCAAAATGTTAGAGCAAAATATACATTTATTATAAATTGAACTCTCGGTTTTAATAGAATTAATTTATATATAGTTTAAAATTTGCATTTCAATCTGAAGTGCTGCCGAATCATATCTGGGCTTTAAATTTCTATGAAAGCACGAAACGAGCTTTTAAAGTGTAAAGAATATTTTACAATTCACATTTGGCAAGTTGTAATGATATAAAAGAGAGAGTAGTTAGAAACAAGTACTGTAGAAAATGCTTGTTTTAATATTTAATCAATTAAACATTTTTAGAAATTGTTTTACTTGTAATACAAACACATAATAACTAATATGAAAAAGAAATATTATTATAAATATGAATTAAGTAGGTATTATAATTTATATTAATTTTAATTCAATGCATGAAAGATAAAGGCTGCTTTGCTTAGATTTTGTTGGATTTTAAAAAAATTGAATTTTAAAAATATATATAATTGCACTTATTTTAACGTAACAAAAAAGCATATGTGAAAAGCTGATAAGTTTTAATTTAAAATATCTAACTGTCATCAATAATTAAAAAGAAATAATTATTGAAATCTTGGCTTAAATATACACTATTCGCCATTACAAATATTACAATGCAAATAGCAAAATATTGTTTATTATACATATAGATTATAAATGGAGGAAGATATAATTTAATTTACTGGTACTTTGCATCCAAAATTTCCTTCTCTGGCAGCAACAACTGCTCGAATACGATTGGGCATTATGTTCAACAGATTTTGAATAACAGATACGGGTGCATATTATTTCATGCAACTATAATGTTATGCCAGAGTTCATCCGTCGGTTGGCAGTAACGCTGTGCTTGTCTCTTCTTTACACAGATTTTCAATTAACAGATCTCGAAAATATTCTGATCATGCCAACACTCGAATACCTTCTGTATCGCAGAAGATCAGGATACCATGGGAAACATGCGGTCGTGCATGGTCTTGCTGAAAAATAACACATCGAAGACCATGAGCTTACGGCATAGCAACAAATTATAGTATCTTAATTTGTGGGAAATATAGTGGCAACTGTTCAAAATACCATCTATGCGGTTAAGAGGTTATTGGGATGTGTGTCAATCGGTATCTCTATATACCTATTTAACATGATGGATATGTTTACTATCCGTGGTGTTTCCATACATGGATATGACCATAATATTCGCAAAACTGAGATTCATCTCAAAAGACTACCAATGCCTATGATCATTGTTTAACACACCTGAGTGGACACGCCTGTCTCTACTGCAGCGTCAAGAGAAGCTGCAACAATTTTTGCCTTGCTGACAGTGTGTGGTTAGCAGGCATTCGTCGCACTGCAAATGAGCCAAGTTCCCGATTCCAGTTCCGGGATGTGCAACGCGGATAACTTGTCTGTCCTATAGGACATTAGTGAAGAAAGATCCTTCCAGTGAGATCTTGCCAGGCTCTCTCATGGACCCATAAATCCTATAATCGCAGGGGAGACATGGAATCCCTACAAATGCGAGTAGCATTATAGGGGTACTATGAACCGCAATCCAAACAGATCAAGATCTTATCACGATCAAGTTACGACATGTTCTTGTGGAAGTTCGTCTTTCTTACAGGACGCATAACACGATCTTTACACAAACAATGAACAATAAAATGCGACTTCCAAAATAAAAAGCTGCTGTACAATTTTCCCTTTTCACAGACTATAGATGGCGTTGCTCTCACCTGAGTTGTTCAAATGCTCTAAAATACTAATGATTTACATTTTTCAGCATTTATTCTTTTTTTTTGTACTTCTTTAACATTTGAAACGTGCCACCTTTATGGTATATTAATTTTAAAGGGCAAGCAGTGTATATCTTCATTAAAAATTAAATAATTTGAAAATGAATAAATTTAGGAGCACACATCCCTAAAAGGATTAATTCTCTTAATTATTAATTAATGACACAAAATGTTTGAGGAAGTGAAATAAAAAATATTTAAAATAGCAGAGATCTAAAAAAATTATTTTAAATCACATCAAACTGCGTTCACTTCAATGAAATTAATTAAATATTGTGTTACTTCTTAATCATTATTCATCTTGAGTCTTTATTACATTTGTACAAATTATTTAAGCATAAATACTTTGGCAATTAAAAAGTATACAATTTTATTTCAAATTTTGTGTATTATATTATTTGTATAAAGAACGTGTAAAGCTTTCATAAAAGTAAAAAAGTATGAATATTATATGAATGCATTCATATAACATAAATGTTAATAAAAATGCATCTCTTTTATGTAGTTTTGATAGGAATTTTTTTAATTAGTTACCGAAATCTATTCGTAAAAAATTGCAGCAATGAAACTAGTCAATAAAAAGTGAAAGAATTCCGTAAACCAAATTAAATTTTCCTTGTGTGATTCATTATAAGCCATGAAAAATTTTTAAAAATTTTTTTCGAGTCGGTAAAACAGTTTCTTTTAGATTAATTAAAGTACTGTTAATTTCTTTATATAATAAGTTTTTATATAAAGAAGTTGTTATATGATTTTGAAACAAAAATTAATTCCCCTTTTTGAAACATTTATCTAAAATTAGTTTAGACATCC
>BMAW01092737.1:338199-407848 GCA_019974015.1 Nephila pilipes | reverse complement strand
ACACACACACACACACACACACACACACACACACAATTATTATCAAAATTAGAAGTTGCTTTAAATTCTTAAAATGAATATATCTTTATTTTTAGCATACAAATGAAAAACACAAATCTGCATTGGTTTATAGATAATTTCTAATAAATCACATTCTATTTGGTAAATATCAAGAATAAGTACTCACATTTATATTGATAAAGTATTTAATCTTTTCAGTTTTATAAATTTATTATATGATCTAGAATCTCTGAAAAACTATTGAAATTCATTATAATTAAAAATAAAAAATTGGAAATGGTCTAAAAGTTTTGATAGCAAGTTTCAGTAATGAAGTCAATTTACTTGAGGGGTATTATTAATACGTTATTAATGAACATAATTTGTTTTATCTATTTGTAATTAAGGGCTAATCTATGTTAAATGAGATTTAAAACTTAATACTTTTATATGTTTTATTACAATTTAAACTTATTAACTTTCATAATTTTAGGAAATATATTCATAGAAATCTTTGTTTTTTATAGATCTATTTATGTTATTAATTTTTTTTAGAAAGAATAAGAAATTTAATTCTTCTGTAAGAATTTCATTAAAAATGTACTAGCTAAAGCTTAAACAGTTATTGTATTTTAAAAAAGAATTTAGTTCCTAACTTTATGAGTTTTATTTTTTAACCAATAATATGTTTTAATGTTTTATTATCTAATAAATTCTTAAATCTGCTACATGTAATCTCTCATAATACATTTTTGACATCGTAACATTTTGATTAGCATATTAAAGTGTCTTTAATATTATAAAGTATAGTTATTCTAATCATTATATAATAATGAAATATTAGAAAATATTTAGATTGTTTTGATAATGTTTTTATCACACAATCAATTCCTCTATCTTGAATGAATAAGCCTTATTTTGAAACAATTTCGGTCGAAATACAAATTTAATGCAAGAGCAAATTTTGTGATGGTATGGAAAAAATAATTAAAAACAGCAAAACTGATATAAGAGCTGAATAATGCTAATTCATATCAATTTTTTTTATCTGCTTTCTCTTCTAACCAAGACAGTTAAAGAAAAGAAATAATTTGAGAAGCACTATACAAAAAACGGCGATTTATAACAATCATTTAATAAATCGATATATATGAACAGTACTTTCGGTAATTAATTTTAGTTTCTTGTTATAAATGAATAAAATACATCAATAAATGAGAATAAAATGTTTATTTTTCAGTATGAATTTTATATCAATCTGTCAAAAGCTTTACAAGAAGTTTTTTTTTAAAGCATTTCATACAAAAGCATAAAGTCTCAAAAATACTTCAATATTTTATCGAATGGATTCTTCTCAAAAATCGTTCTTCGTTATAAAGTGCATTAAAGCAAGAAATTTTACGATAAATGCAGAGAATACTTACAAGAATAAAATTAAAATGTAATTTTACATTAGTGAAGAAGGTTACCTTCATCTCAAACATAAAATCAAATAAGATTGCTTTTTATTTCATTTTCAATACATCTAAATAAATATTCAAAACTCGTATCTTAAAATCATGTTTATAGCATCCGCATATCAATTTGATATTAAAACCATCATCAAAGTACTTATCTTTTTTTAGAAACAGAATCCTATTCAGTCTTTAAACTCACCCTCTGCACTTCACTTCATCGCTCATCGATCAAATTTTGCATTAGTAATTTATTGGAAGACGCAAAAACGAAGGAAAAAAAATGACGTGCTATAAATTTAATCTAGAAAATCGCTGTATAGGACCTAGAATTGAAAACACCGATGTAGCAATATTCCGAATCTACTTTTCCCATCGCATCGTGGTATTAAATTGAATTTTCCCACCAAACCTCTGAGCTGAATTTCAGACGTTTCGCTCCAGAAGATTCGCCCATAATTTTACAATTTAGGTTTTCAAATACTTAATCTATTTTTATAGACATGCACGTGTCACGTATACACATATATATTAAGGTATGATGCTAAGTATGTCAGTACTTTTACAATGATTTAGAATAATGTTTTTGGAACTTCGATATTAAATAAAATTCTGTAGGGATTGTTTGTAATTTTATCTTATTCATTAAATATTAAATTAGGCATTCAGTTTCAGTTTTTGTTTCTCTTGTTTCATGTAGGATACTAAAAGGAAATCCAGTAAGCTGTATTTACTCTTTGTTCTTGTCCATTTGTGAATTATTCCAT
Organism: Nephila pilipes; assembly: GCA_019974015.1. Lineage (NCBI taxonomy): Eukaryota > Metazoa > Arthropoda > Arachnida > Araneae > Nephilidae > Nephila > Nephila pilipes. The sequence continues at coordinate 405,627 of BMAW01092737.1, read as the reverse complement.
ATGATTTAGCCGAAAGTAAGTAGCTTTCTAGTGAGGTGTAATAAGAAAGTTTTTCCTGACAAACTGAATACAATTTAAAATGTAGTCGAGAAAGATCTGACCAGAATAACAAATAATGCTGGTCAGAAAGGTTTCCAGCCCTTTGTCTCTTAAGAATTTGTTATTTATATTTGCAGATCTAAGTATTGAAAATGTATTGTTGAAGAAAAAATACTATTTCCCCCCCTTGTTTATAATAGTGCGAAAGAGGGAAAAAAGAAATTCTTTTTTTTCTTGATGTTGATGTATAAGATATTATTTTTAATATGAAAAACAAAGTAAAAAAAATGTCTTTGAGACTAGGAAAATTTAATTGCTTGTGTTTCAAAATATTGAGACACAAATTTATATTATTAAGCATTTAGGAGATTTTTTAATAAATAACACGACGGGTAAAATATCACTTTGTTAGAAAAAAGTTTATTTACGGAATAAATGAAAATGTGAATACGTAACAAGGGAATAATAAAGCAATTTTCTAAACGTTATTCTTTAACTTTACACGCAAAAAGTAAAGAATATTAAAATGCAAAGAGATATAAGATTCTGAAAAGAACGATAAAGCGTTAATATTTCAATTTACAAAATAGCTCAAAAATATCACAATAATAAGATTCTGCAGCTTTTATCTTTGGCTCTTTGGTTAATATTATAATATGATTTTTACAGGTATTTTAAGACAAAAGTAAATTTACTTAATGTAGTATATTAATCATAATGATAGTCGAGAAGAAATGAATATACGTCATTTTTTCTTGTACACTCTTGACAATTGAGGTAACGTAATTTGAGTTTGTCTGTAAAACATTTAAAATTTTCTCGTATTGCGCACTTGTTTCACCACGCATTTATTTTATTCAGTTGAATGGAAAGACCCTGGAGTATACTCTGAAATTGGCCCAATTTTACCGACATCACGTTATTTCACAATAAAGTTTATTGTTAAAAGTTCTCCGTGTTTTTAACTAAAGGGCTTTGTTTTAAACAAAAGATATTTGTTGAGATGCTCTTATAAAAGCATATTGCTGAAAGAATAGAAATATTTGCATAATTAGAAATAAACTATGCTTAAAATTATGCCCTACAATATTTTTATTATTTTAAAAGATATTGAAAAAGCTATTTTTCTACGAATATAAAAAATAAGTTTACTGTGCATATTTGTACTAAATTTAATTTATTCGCAAAGGAATTGCAGCTTTCACTGAATGTTTAAAAATTACGAGATTATGAAATTTAAACATTTGGTTAATAAGAAAATTTATGGTATTAAAATCTACGTGAAAAGAAGGAAACTCTCTTATTTTTTAAGGTTCATAAAATAATGCGTTATTAAAACTGTTTACAAATGACAATTGAAAGTGCCAGACGTCTCATGAGATTATATTTGTTAATTTTGTATTTGTGCTAAATGATAATTATTTTTTTAAAAAAATGATGTGTTTAAACTAATATTATATATATATATATATATATATATATATAAAGAGCTATCCCAATAAATCACCAGACCTATCCCAAGTTTGTTGGAAACTCAACACTTACGCCCGTTTACAAAAATAATCTAGTACTAGATTGAGAAATGCTTGAAAAATATTGTGCTAACTCTATTGAAGCAATGTGCTATGCAGATGCTGGAAATTTGGAGTAAAATAGGACTCGTATCTGTTTCTTTAATTGCTCAGTTCTCATAAAACTATTCCAAATCTTTCGATCCATTCTTAATTAGTCAGGAATGCTAGAAATGCTGAAATTCGGCACGTTCCGTCACTGTTGATGAGAGTAAAGAATCAGAATTCCTCAAATAGATTGAACTGTTGTCAAAGATACGATACACATTTGAAACATAGTTACACTGAGTTGTATCGAACATCCAGATTCATCGATAGAATTAAAATTTGTTCCATTAGACAATTAAATTACTTTGAAAACTAAATTGCGTGTGTGTTTTTTTATGGGTTTCTAAATAAATTTATCATAGATCCTGAGATAAAATGAGATTTGTGTGTATTGTTCTGCAAATCACAATTTTATACTTCAAAACAATTCTTAAGGAAATCATTACTAAAGTGTGAAGTGAACCGCTAAAAGTATCACACAATACTAATAAACGGAGGGATAAAAAATGAAAATTGCTGTTAAAATCAAGAATCATTAATGATATATATTAGAAAAAAATTTATTTTCTTAATTACATAACTTTAAAAACTTCTTAATAATTAAGTTTATAAAAGAAAGTTATACGGAAAATATTTTATTAAAATAAAACCTCTTTTGATGAGACATATTTTTTATCAATAAAATTACAAACATATATCCAAACTCTTTTGAAAGAAGACAAGAAACCCCAATTCAATGTTAGTGGCTTAAGAAAGTCTCTCCTGTTTCATGCTTTGTCTCAATCTTGATGGAAAAGGCGACGTCGAAAGAATGGATTATTCTCAATTTTCACATACGTCGAAAATCTATTTTCTCCTGCTTTCATCAATAACGCTCACAATCAGATTTTTCCATTTCGTGTTTTTTTTTGGCACCTTGTTCCGCCTAGCGATATTTTGAGCTTTACTCTCCCGTCTGTTGCCTTTTCTACAATTTCCCACAGAAAGGTGGCTTATTTGCCTACTCCTATCTACTTTCCCGCCTTTCGTTGTGTAGACGTCTGGAATTATGATTGGCACTCACCCTGAAGAATTCTTTAGAGATGTCGCAAGAGGGAAATATCTGTTTTCGTTCTTTGGTAAAAAGATACAGTATTGGAAAAAGGAGTGAATAATGTAAAAGGAAGATGAGGTTAAACGAAAATTGCTAATGATTTTTAATTGAGTATATTAATTCATAAAGGATATTTCTTTAATTTGGATAATTATTCATAAAATATTTCTTCATTATATATTCAATACATTTTTATTTATCTAATAATAATTTGTTTTTATACCATTTATTGTGTAGAAGTCTGGAATTATGATCGATATTTACTCTAAAAAATTCCTTAGAGATGTCGTGAATAGTAAATACCTGTTTTCGTTTTTACGCGAAAAGGCATATAGTATTGGAAAAAGTAATAGATAATGTAAAAGGAAGATGTGGTTAAACGAAAATTGTTTATGATTTTTAATTGGATATATTACCTGATAAACGATATTTCTTTCATTTAAATAATTATTCATGTATAATATTGTTCCATAAATATTCAAAACATTTTTATTTATGTAATAATAATGTATTAATTATAACTTGAAGTCTTATTGGATTTTATTTTAATAAAGAATTTTTTGAAGAACTAATTATTTTTAAGATTTATAATTAAATGTGAATAACTCTTCATTTATACAATAATAAAGTATGGATGTTATACTAATATTCAGTTTTACTGAAATTCTAAATATGTTTTACAAAATTTATCAATATAGATCTTCATTTCTTTGACCCGGATTTTTAATTGCACCATAATTTTTATCGAATATTCACACAAAAAAAAGTTTTAATATTTTTCTTAAATATAATAACTCTTTTATTCCTTTATTTTTATACGGAACCCAAATTTGGTTTTATTTAAGTTTGTTTTTTCACAAAAAATTACGAAAGATTTCGTCGGCCAATGGAAGACATACGCAAAAAAAAAAAAAAAAAAAAAAAAAAAGAGGGAGAGAGAGAGAGAGAGAAACAAAGCTATTAACAAATTGTTTTTTTTAAATCACTGAAGGGATTTAAATCTTTCTCTTAACATGACTTCTGAGTTGTTCCTTCTCTGCACTAACTTCTGCTCCACATAACTTGAGGACTTGGAAGTCCATTTCACAATTTAACGAGTTACAGTCTCCATTCTTCTGCGTTACAGATGTTTAGCGGGAAACAAAATCAAGTCACAAATCCTCCTCCTCTATCTCGGGCAGTAATTTCAAAGGAATAGATTTCAACAAGTGCTTACTATAGTCAAGAAAATATTTTGATCCCTTTAATTTTAATTTAATGGTGTAATGTAATGGATTGGGGAAAGAAGAAAATCGTGATCTTGAATCATAATAATGGGATGAAAAAAAGACACTTGAATTTATCTTGAATTCATAACTCTTCTACTTCTGAATCAGGATCACGTTATTAGGATTCCATAACAATTTTTAGAATGCTTAATTTTTCAGCATTATTTTGGATTTAGATATATTAAATTTTCATACTATGAACTACTGAAATTCATCTAAGATTGGGGCCAAATAGCCAATATCGTGACTAGTGTGGTTTCGAGCTTTGATGCCACAGAAGACCGATCATTTGAAGAGGATGAGGCACGTTATATCTATCGAGGTCCCAAGTCCTCCCATTGGCGTGGTGTGGAAGTTTTGAGAGTGTGTCAGCTCAGGTGTCGTCTTCGTCACTTGACCGATGTTCAAAATTACAAGGTCTATTGTCAATGTCCTTCGTGTTGCTTCAAGAGCAACGTTAATGAACAATTAATCAATCCATCTAAAATAACTTCCGAAAGAAAAAGAGCAGTGAATACTAGACACTACTTTCAAAATTAGATTGTGTTTTATATGACTTAAAATTTTTAAATAGTTGAAACGCGGGATTTTTCTAATTTTTTTTCCTCAGTTCCTTTTTTTGAATTGAATTTTATTTCAGTTTAATAGTCCAAGTTAATTTTGGGTAGCAAAAATTTACTTATTTTGCGATCCATTATTAAAGGAACATTTCGATTAATAACAATTTAAAAAGTTAAAATTAAACATAAAATTTATTAATTTCTTTTAAAAATGCATTCGTTTTGTTGTGTTATTCACACCATGTAAGCATACTATATATCAATTTTAACGGCTTTAATTTAGCCATTAATTTTATTTAACTTTTGTCATGTGTATTGATTCGAAATGTTAAAGGATACAATATAAATATAGCATTTTTTTGACCAATCGATGCATTAGACGATAAGATACACTGAAAATTTATGAAACGATTCTTGTAAAGGAATTTAACATCCATATTTTATTGATACTTTCGACCCCCAAAAGCACTTCAAATTTAGTTTCTTTTTCAATATAAAAAGTTTCTTCTTAGGTAAGGTATTTAAAAATATGAAACTTCAAATGCAATTATCTTAAAATGCGTGAACATTTGCCTCATCAGTTCGTTTTAGGTAGTATTAATCTATAGCTTTCGAATATATATTCCAATATGAAGAAATGACAACACAAACTTCTAACTTCTACCTTCTAAAATATGTTACAAAAAATTACGATAATAACTTATGTTAAGATCTATAAAGATTATTAATATTTCCCTAGAAAATGTTTGAAAAGGATTGGGAATTATGCAACATTGAAAATAATATCTGAATAAACTGAAGAGGGAATTCCATTCTTTTTACCCAAATTTAATAATTATTTATATTGATGAACACTTTATAAACTGGTGTGAAAAAGAAAAGTACAATTGGCAATTTTGTGAATAAGGAAGGATATTTACTTCAACATTGCGGAAAAGGGATATGAGAATGCAAAACAGTTACAAAATAAGAAAACAATTCGAGAGGACAATAATAATTCCTTCTATTACCCTGAAGAAATAGTTTGAAAGAAAACTGTATTGATAAAGAAATGACACTAAAAAGTGATTCTGCTGTTTAATAAGATATGTGGTCTCTTCTGACTGCGAGGAACAACAATTTGAGCACAATGATTTCCCACACTTGCTATGGCATTGTGGATGAGTTATGGACTCAAAGAGGTCCAAATCCCATGTTGAGCTCCTTTCAGTTCTGGAACACAGCTTGGTAGATGAGGAGGGGCTTCAAGTTGTCTCCCGAGTATATGCCATATATATATTCGATAAGATTCAAATCAAGTGACTGAGTAGGTCATGACATATGTTGGATATTTTCGTCTCAAGTAAGACATCGGTCAAGCTCGCACAATAACAAAGCGAGTTATTATCTAAAATTAGGAAGTCATGACAGACAGTACGTAGAAACAGGTGAACATAAGGCTAGAGAAATATTTTTAGAGAATATTTTTATTCTAGAAATATTTCTATTTCTCTGTATTTTTAGTAGTCCCATACTCCATCTTAAAGCTATGGAGGTTTGTTCGCCCACCCATGAGGATGCCAACCCATACCATGAATACCCTTGACAAAAAACGATATCCTTAAAGTGATGTTTTTCAGGTGAAAACTAGTTTCACTCCATATCATTTGGCGATGAGAATTGGTGTTCAGACTAAGCGGGATACGGCACTGAACATTAATTAGCCCATTGTCTCCAGGTCTGTTATGCCAAACTCCCTGTTAAACGAGCACGTTTATGTGAGGGGAGTGCAAACCGGTCGTTTGACATAGTGACCAATCTGACTGAGTTTCCAGTAAACAATTCGTCTGGAAACTCATATTCCTTTGGTGGCTGTGAGCAATGAATTTTCTCGGACGAAACTGTCCTGTCGCAAAGTTATTACCAGATCTTGGTTTTGGCTAATGTTTGTGACCCAAAGCTGACCTGGTACAAGTCGTCGGTTAGCTTTATCCCACACTTAGAAAATTCTGCATAGTCTTGACACACTGAAGTACATTCTGAATTCAATGTGAGCTCGTTCGAATTCGAACCTTCTAGCAATTCTTCCTTTAGCAAACATATCCAGTTGTCGCTTTGTGGCATCATTCGTTTTGTTTAATTGTTGAGAACTTTTCTTCGCTCACGAACTGTCTGAAACTTATTTGAACAGCTTATGTCTAGTGATCCAGCTTATCCACGTTCTGACGTTCGCAGGTGTTTTGCGCGTGAAGACGTCGACTGAAGTATTTTACATGAAGATACAGTTTCAATTTCATCAGATGATTTTCCACAAGTTATTTCGAACAAACTCACTAATATTTAGTCATTATTTTTCACATTTTATGAATTGTGCTGAGTTTTTGGACATCAATACTGTAAAAGTTTACACCCAAATATATCAGATTATGAAGCATATCCAAACAGTTTATATTATCTCTCACTTTTTCGGTAATATAAAAAGAATGGGACACCCATAATAATTTTCGTAGTTTTCATCGCAACCGGACGAAATGGATATCATTATTAATGGTTCAAAAAGGAACAAAATTATGGGGTTAGTGAATCGATTAATTTATCCAATTAAAACATTATTACTTCTAAAAAGAATTTTCTCATTATTGATGTCATTTGATTTCAGAAATCTGATCTTTCATCATGAAACAAGTCTGAACCTTAAGTTTTAAAAAATTTTGCTTGAAAAAGGTCGAGTAACATTTTTTTAAAAATATGCAAGTTCTTTTTAATACTAAACGTGTAACTCAACATCTGAAGATAAAAGACTTTCTCAATATTTTTCAGAGTTTTCCGACGAAGAATAGATATATTTATTCCAATTCCAAAAACAAACAAAAAATATTACAAAAAATATGAATTATTAAAGACAGTTAGAAAAAGTTTAGTAATAGCATACCAATATTTTTATATATTTGAATTTCTCACGCCATGGAAATCTTAAATCTAAAGTTTCATACAATTCCTCCCTAGAAGAAATATTTAATTTTGAAATTACAATCAGCAATCGTGGAGTCTTAAGGAACCGTATATTAATTTATAACTATTAATTACGATCAACTTCTAAAGCTACGTTAACAATGGTGAAAATATAAATATTTTTCTGTGAAGTATTCCAGTTCTTCTAACGTTTTTTCTTGAATACATCTAAAACGAATTATTGTATTAGAATGAAATTTAGGATATAAGCTATTTAGATCACTATCCACACGTAATTATTCAAAAAATTAAATTCTATTTTAAAAAAAATTTCTTTATCAATCCATCTGTATCATAATTTATTTACTTTTGTGTCACTAGCAGTGATGTTCTTTTGGCCAGTTGTGTAGAAATTTGTGAAAATTATTCAGGATGTCAAAATTTATTAACGACTGTATTAAATTTTTTGTTACGTCGGATTTGTCACTTTGGGATACTGATTCATTCGAAATAGGGTGGCATTAATTTTTAAGCCAATTTAGGACTTTTCTGCATTTTTATAATTAAATTCAAAGCATTCGCTCATTCCCCTCACCCCAGAGTATTAATTATTGTAAATTTCTAATGATTTCTTAAGGTTTATAATAAACACACTTAGCAATTCTAAATATGTTATACAGTTAATCACGTTGAGCACAAAGTCCATGAAAATGATCCAATTTGCTTTCCGTATTACGATTCTATTTGTCATGTATCAATCAATACTAATAAAACGTGATTCCATTTTTGACGTAAGTTAATCCAATTCAGTGTCTGTAAAAGGAAATATTCCTTTTCCATTGGTTGCGGAAAATTTAAAACATGCATCTTTAGACCCTGAAATAAACTTGAAAACTTTAGATAATGGATGGAATTTAATTACCTTAGTAAATATCGAAAAATTGTTTGTTAAAATGTCTTATGAATGCAAAGTGAGAGGGAGAAAGAAGCTTAGAGAATGTACAGAAATAATCCAATTTGTGTGACTAGTAATTAAATGAAATGCTCTTCACTTAAAAGAAATATCTTTATTTTCCTTTTTAATCTCATTAAAAAGTTTCATTGGTTTTAAACAATTCATCATATATTTTTAGATGCCAGCACATTTGATACCAAGTAAAATCAAACGGAATTTTATTTAAGCTTCTTACAAATAACTACATAGGTTATTTAACTGTATAATTTAATTTCAGTTATAAATTCCTGTTCTGTATTGTCTTTATTATTCGTGTGTTTCATACATCTGAATTAAATACATTAGAAGTACATTTTTTTTTACTCTTAAATTAAAATGGGATTTAATATATTTTTAATGCGTTTTAGTTTTTAAAATCAAATCTATTATTACTTATTGAAATAAGAACGATTAAAAAAATCATAAATATCATTCGTAAAGGCATTTTTAATGCTTGTAGATTATACATAGTAATTCAGAAAAGGAATATAGATTCTGTAAGTTAGTAATTAAATTTATTTCGGGATTAAATTTTGTTTCATTACAAGAAAAATATAATAGATCTCACTTTATGAAATATTTTAAGCAAAAATTGGTTTGATTTTCTGACAATACCACAGTATATTTTTGCCACGAGCTTCGACATTTTGGACAACGGCTAGATGAAAGACAGTATTTGTGGAAACACCTCGTTCATCAAACTTATATACTAAACTAGTAAAAACTTGAAGCTTAATCCTGTTTTCTCTCCTGCGGCTTTCAGTGTGTAACATGACATCATTTAGTGTTAACACATATAGTGTAGTAGGAAAGTTTAATAACCAGCTTCGAAACAGAATAATACGAAGACGTATTTTTTGATACTTTTTTTAAGCAGAATAATTGTTCTGTTATCATCTAAACAAAAGCAAATCTCATAATAAAATAAACTCATAGTAATTAAAAATTTATGCTGAGATAAAATTCAAGATGTTGAAAATAGTTATTGAATTAATATCTCTAAAATATGAATCTGTATTAATCATAGCTATTCTTTCTCAGTTACTCAAAATTCTGAAGTTCTAATATAGAAATAAGTATAGACTTTACCATAACACTTTTAGCAAAACTTTCTCAGTGAACCATGGATTTTGATTAGAATGATTTACCCTCCAACCAATCCAAAGTAAAAAGAGGCATTTCCAGACATTTAGTTTAAATAGTTCTGGAACTCCACGAGTCTGGAAACTTTCTATTTTAACTAAATTCAAATGAAAGACCTGTATTAATTATCAAACCAAAAACATCAAAGATTTTAACTAATCCATTCATAACTATCATTTCATTATTTCTTTACAACCTCTTTTATAACTATAATGATGCTGAAGTGAAAATATTAATTTGTTGAATGTTTGCCAATCTATTTCAGTATTAAACTTAATCAAACTTCATATCAAAGAATATATTGAAGAAATGAAATTACTATCAAAAAGTATTATAAACATAAACTTGTATAATTTATTGCAATATTTAAATTTGTAGTTATGCATGCATCTATTTTCGTTAATATTTATATGCTGATGTAAAGTTTCTTTGCAATTAGTATTTTTGGTGAATGTTACTTGTTAGTACAATTTTCATTAGTAAAACTGATTTATTAAAAACATATTCTAAACACGATAACATGTTGAACACATGAATTGTTTAGATAGATGAAGATTCTGACACGGGCTTAGAAAGCTTTCAATTAGAAGCTTTAACGAAGTAGTACAGATAATGGTATCCTCGGAGAAAAAAAAAGAAAAAAGAGCGGCCCCTATCTTGAGAAGAAAGTGGAAGACAAACATGTCTTCAGGGTTCTAACCAGATGTTCTCTGGAAATTGATCAAAGACTATTCTTATCCTTAAAGTGTTTTAGTTTATTGTGAATGAAAACTCATACATGTGTTCATGTAATGCTGTAATTACAACCGAAAAGAAAAACATATTAACAATGTAAGGAATATAAGCTCAAGTTCATAAAATATGTATTAAAATACGTGAGGATTTGACTCGTTGAAATATTTGGTAAAAGGCTCAAGCAATATAAATTCAATATAAAGATTAAATATATTTTTCTAATTTTTAAATATAGAATAATTACGAATTGGATATATTTCTATTTTTTTTACTAAACTTTCATATATTCTCTTGAATATAAATTTTTAAAATATTTAAGTTGAGAACTGTTTTTCTTATGAATGATTCCGAATAAATGTGTGAGAGTCAATAGTAATGTTAATTTTCATAACTCTTAACCTATTTATATTTGAAAATTTCATTATCTGCTTCATTGCGTATTTAAATCTTAAATGGTTCTGAGAGATTAGAGTATTTTATACAGAGCGAATTACTCATTTTTTATTTTACTGCCATCTTTCATAAAATATGACAGTGAAACTTATTAAAGTTGTGTCCGGAGATTTTTGAGTCAAGTCTTGGGTTAGAGTTCCGAATCTTTAAAATACTGTCACGTTGAATAATGGTAATTTATTGGTTAGTTTGAATCAAAGTTACTAGGGAATCATTCTCAATGCTATTGGAAATGAACTAATTCCTCGAGAATTTGATCCATAGTCGAGGTCGACACCTTATACTATACATTCATGCCATGTTAACGAGAATGATGGTTACACATCAAATATAATTGTAGCATATTAAAATAAATTCCACCACGCTTCAATATAAGCAATGGAGATTAGGAATTTGTAGTACCATATTAGATTTCATCTCTGAACCATGACTCTTAATCATTTGGTTATGACTTTTAACTTCAACCACCTTTTTTATAAAACGGCTTTGATTAGGTCAAACAAAGAATGTATTATTAATATTGCCAACATTTAAAAGTTATTGTATAAAGTTTCTGCTGTTTAATCAAAAATAGATGTTAGTAGAAGTTTAGTTTTTTCTCTTCAGAATCTATTTGATTACGAAATGTTTAAAAATTTCGGAAAATGTATAAATAAAAAAATGTTTAATTAATACTAATAATTGAAAGAGGTACTGTTGTTGTAGAGAACGCTTTTAGAGGCCTATTATACCCATCACAAAAATCCTATAGTCGCAGTCAATATGCATCATAATTCCGGATGTTCGGATGAGTAGGTTGACACTTGATCTGGTACCACTCTCTATACCCCTCCCACCATCAATGAGAGAACATTGAGCCTTGAAAAATTTAACGTTAATAATCTTTTCTATATGAAAGCAAACAAGCACAGACATAAAAAAAGAAGAGATCTAAATGTTTTAAATGCACATATCTATAAAGTAATGGAACTGCTTTAAAAACATATTTACTTTCGAATTATTGGAAATCTATTGTTTGCATCCTTCACTGTAATTCCCATTGGTATTCACACTTTGATCCGTCGTTAACTTCTGGCCAAATATCTCTTGCAGTGCCTTTTCTGATAATTGTTTTAATGGTTGTAGCGTTTTCCTTTTAATGGTCTCCCAATGACTCAAAGCGAGTCTACTTTACCGAAGATTTTTTTTTTAGAAGAAGTAAAAATTCATAGGATGGTAAATCATGGAATATGCAGAGGGTTCTAGCATTGAAATCCAGTTTTTATGTATATAACAAAAAAAATATAGAATGAAAAATGTACCGTAAAATATTTAGAACTAGCTATGTTATAATTACTAGAACGTCTAAATTTCAAAGCTACTTCAAAATTAGAAAAATAATTAACAAATAAAACTCAAGATAACTTCAAGTTGAATCTTCACGATATATTTAGTTACGATCAACATATTTAAATTCTAATAAAGACAGCGAACCTTTGGGGAAATTACAATTTATGGGGAACACGAGATGGATAGACACGACCCATTTATAACAAATAATTGCTCTTCTCTATGTGTTTCAAACTTGCTGTACTAATGGATACTGGAAAACATATTAAAACGCAACTCTCCCTCAAGTAACTAACTCTTGAACATGCTTTGAGAGATCGAATGATGGAGTTACTAAGTCTTAATATTTGTTGGGGATTCCTTAGTAAAGACGCAATTATTATTCGAGCATAACCTTTTCTTATGAAAAGGGGGATCTTGTTTTTATAGTTTCATGATGCTGGTGATGAATAATAATATTAAAAATATCTTTAATTTTAGTTAATATTTTTAGCATTGAACTAGAGTGTTCACTCTCACTCTGGAAGCATTAATAACAACTTTATGTGTATAATTATGAAGTAGTCATTTGGAATTATTAATTAATAAAACATAAATTGTAATTTCCTATTTTATTAATTATTAATAAAACCTGAAATTGCAATTCATGTTTAGTAACGAAATGGAAATCTGTTATTGTATTTTGCGAATTTGAAGACAATTAGTATATATATATATATATATATATATATATATATATATATATATATATATATATTATATGTGTGTATCAATGTTTTTTAACTTTAATTAATGATGTTTTTAATTTTAAACTATTACTGGTGCCCGAACGTGATTAACAACTTCCCATCTATCTTTATGAAGTAGTTAGTAATTTTTAATAACACACAGCTTTTTTGTACTATTTTAATATAATCTTCGTTCACATAAAACGAGATTTCTTTTTGTTTCAGTCTCTGAAGGTTAATTATAATAGTCCAATATGCCTTTAAATTTAGTTTATAATATTTTTACTTTTAAACTGCTGCTGGAGTTCGTATATGAATAACAGCTTTCCTGAGTAGTATCGAAATACTAGTTAGAAACTTATATAAAAAAGCTTATTACTATTTTAGAACAACTTTTGTTAACGAAAAATAATTTTCATAATCATCTGCCATACAGGAATTTATTAACGATACTTAAAAATATTTTGATTAATTTAATAATTGTACTATTTGTATTAAGATGAAACTAGATTTTGTACATTAATAAGAAATGTTATGTATTATATAAACTAATGATGTTTAATAAATGTGAAATAACGGTAAGTGTATTTAAATTGACGAAGAAAGTCAATGAAATATATATCTACAAGAAGGAATCGATTTTATGATGATACTTAAGATTATTAGAAATCAAGTAAATAACAATAACTTTAAAGGTTAAGTCAAAATCGTTGAATCAAATCTTATTGTTTATAGAGGTAGGGTATGTGTATGTATTCCCTTTATCTCACCATTATTTCCTTTCCTTTAGAAATTCTCAAAATTGATTGGATCTTATCAATACTACGCTTCACGTTTGGGAACAGAAAACTTGATACTAAAAGTTACAAATTATCCGTTGGGATTTCCCATTATTTTTGCCCGGTTTAAGGCAATGATTTTCTATTTTACTTTTATTTAAGTAGAAGTTTGATAGAGAAATCTACTAAAAGTTACTTTCAGCCCATCAAATACATCTAACTTTATTACATCGTAATATTAGAAAATATAAACATTTTTTTTTCTCTTCTGAGAATTGTAAGTCTCAAATAAAACAGTCGATTTGAAAATGAAAGTAACTTTTCATACTGGGTTTCCGTCATATAAAATGTTTTAATATCGGATAATACGTCAATATATATATTGTAACCAAAAGTTATTTCAAATGGAAATAAGTTATCATAAAACTTATTTATGGTTCTCATTTTCATGTATTTATGTATTTGAGAGAGTGTTGCTGATAAAATTATTGTTTATTACTATTAATCATAGAAAATTGATGTGCCTTCAATTTCATAAGATATAAAGCTGTTTTTAATATGCAAAAAAGAAAAATAATCGTGATGAAATTTATAGAAAAAATGCTTCCCTATAAAAAATTTAATGCTCAATAAATTTACATGCAATGTAATTTTAAACAATAGGTATAATTCAATTGTTTTAGTAATAATTTAGCTTGGTATGATGTTAGTTATTATTCACAATTGTTTTATTTATTCTCACAAATACACTTTAATTATAAAATATTTCCTATAACATTATGATGTGTAAGTTCATGCACATAATTCAATATATACATAATAAAATCTGTTTCTTACATTTTCCATGCTATGTACGATATCAATTAAAAAAAAAGAAAAACATGAAAAGTAAATTTATAATGTGTAAGTTTATGTTCATAATGCAGTGTATAAAACACGAATTAAATTTTTTGAATCAGAAAGCAATCAAAGAGAGCAAGCATTCAAAATTGTATAAGTTCATAAAACCATGTGCGTAGTTCAATAGGATTAAGAAGATCAAAAATCGATAATTGTATCCGACAAATTAAAAACCTTGGCTCAAAAATAATAATGTTAACAAGAGCAGGGGCGCAGCTTGTTCGAACCAATTGTACTTAGCGAGGAGAATCCGAAACTTCTTTTCGAGGTAAAAGAGAATTACTTTTCTGTAGTGGTTTCTGAGTAAAAAACCAAAAGAGCTTGAGCCCCGGGAAAGCAACTTGGAAGAGGAAAAAAAAGGGGAAAAAGGATAAGTGTTTTCTTTCAGGAAAAACGGATATTCCGCAGAGGAAGCATGAAAACGTCGTAAATAGAAGAGAAATGTTGCGTGTGGAGTCAGATGTCTACGCTGCTGAATTTTGGTACTATAAATACGTAGAAACCGCTTAGAAAACATATTATTAATGAAAATAAATTTGAATTACTCATAAGTGAAATTAAGTTTTGAATAATTAATTTAAATTCCAAAACGTACTTTAGTAAGATAAATAAAATTACTTGATTTTATTTTCAGCAATTATACGTTGTCCTAGAGAAAAGGCGAATCATTAATCTTCATTATTCCATGTATTCCTTTGCTAAGGATTAAGTTTCTAGAATATTTTTATGAATTTAGTATATATTATGCATATATGATCAGTAAAATATTAAAGATGCTTTTTTGAAAAAGATTTAAAAAAAATTATGATATTGGAAATTGTATACTTATTCAATCAATAATGGATTACCACACTATCTCCATTGCTTAATTTAAAAGAATATTTAATTTCATGAAATATGCATAAAATTACAAGTAATATTTTAACAGTTATAGATGAATCAGCATGAAGGCTACTGTTATTTATCCTGAATAAGAGTATTAAATTGTGTTGCTGTGTTCTTATAGAACGAGAAATAGTTTGGTTGACTGATTTTCTTACTAATGTCGTACTAAGAAGAAACACGAAGGCTATTTGCGACGAACCTCATAATTTATAACCTTGGACAATTGACGAGGACGACATGTAAGCTTGAATCTCCCTCTTGGAGCTTCTACACCGCTCCATTCGGAGGACAAGGAACCTAGACAGATTTAAAATGCATCAACTCTGCTACACGGATCCCTAGTGACACCAGGACTCAACAGAAACCACACCAGCCATCTCAGTTAGAAGCATCGTTCAATACTCCATAGTATCGCTCTAATATATCTAAATCAAATCCAGTTCCTAAAACTGATATATTATGGAAATTCTTTTGAAATCCTAATAACATATATAATCCTAATTAGAGGTAGTAGAAGAGTTAAGAATTGAAGACGAGTTTAAGTGTTTTTCTTATCTCATGATCCAATCGCGAGTTTTTCTTTCCCAATCCATTGCACTACACTAATAAATTAAAATTAAAGAGACACACACAAGATGTGAAAAGATTATTATATTTTCAAAAACATATTGCAATCTTTTTATGTGAATATGTGATAAAAATTATACAATAAGAAACTAGGTATACATGTCAAAGAAATATATACCTACTGAATGATAAATATTATAAAAATAATTAGAATTTCAATGAAACTAATTATTAATATAAAATCTATTTTTTATTATTACATAACGAAAGAGTTATTCACAATTAAATATTAATCTTAAAAATAATTAGCATTTCAGTGAACATCATTATTAAAATGAAATCCCATAAAACATCTAAGTAATAATTAATGCATTATTATTGGATAAATTAATAATAAGCAATAACACATTATTATGCA
Organism: Nephila pilipes; assembly: GCA_019974015.1. Taxonomy (NCBI): domain Eukaryota; kingdom Metazoa; phylum Arthropoda; class Arachnida; order Araneae; family Nephilidae; genus Nephila; species Nephila pilipes. The sequence goes on along the minus strand of BMAW01092737.1, from coordinate 389,186 downwards.
TGTATACATTGTTATTACGAGTTCGTGGAAGTGAAGGAGAAAAGGAACAGCAATTAATAATATAATAGTTTCTTGCGTATGTTTATAAGGAAAAATAATCGAGTTATTTAATTATATATAACAGAAAATGAAAATAGTGATGATGAATTTTCTCTACAAAATTTCTGAAGAGTTTTCCCGTATCTCTGTTTGAGAATTCTTGCCTGTAGAAGTAGAGAAATCTCTGTTTTGGAACCAACATTTTAATTTCCTGACTTCCACTCCAAGCTATATGAAGATTTTGAACTCCCTTTAAACAAAATGATCAGAAGTCTCATTATTTCATAGTTAGCGAGCCTCGAACTGGCAACGTTACGGTCTAAAAATCGATACTTCCGTAATCTTTTAAGGCAGCTCCCAAATCGAAGTACTTAAATTATATAGAACTGCGCCTTTACTTTAAGAACGAAACCTGATATAAATTTTTTGCAGATCAATTTGGCATACTTAAATTATTGATTATTTTATATAAAATATTTTTAAAAATACCTCTGCGTGTATATATTTCTTTTAGAGATGCGCTTTTAGAAACTTTTTTTTGGACTACCTTAATGTTTTGGGGCTAAATTCAACTACTGAACTGCACACCAAACATTATTTACCCGACAAATCCAGGGTAGTCTGATTGTTTAAGTAACGGACTCGTAATCGTCACATTAGTGTATGCTGTATATGGAGAATGGTGTCTCAACTCAAACGTCGACTTCGTCATGTGACATTGATTCAAAATTACGGGATGAATGGATTGTATAAAATGGACGGTAGAAACAGGCAGGAATATGCAACCGGTAATGTTCATCAATCAAACCTGTTCGAGACTAGTCCTAGCTTATAAACAACAAACGCATATGTGGCTTCCGTTCTAATAAGTTTTGTTTTATTTTGTAATAAAAGAAAGGGATTTCATACAGTCTAAAATGAAGAGCAGCTGTAACTATCTTTTTGGTACTCTACTCGAATTCATAATCACTATATATTTAAATACCCGTTAATTCTAAATTTTAAGCAATAGCAATAACCTAAATATTTTGTGAAATAAAATCCAACGATAATATTAAGTAAAGGAAGTAGAGAATGCTTAGCAGCTCAAGAGGTGAACTCATCATCCGTTTCAAAATTACGAGGCATATTGGCTGTGGTTAGCGAACCTTTGCATCAGGTTGAAGTTGATAGTAGTAGTTCATGGTCTGAATTCATAGTTGAGTTGTTTCTCGTTAAATATATCGGTGTTCTAAGCTCTCACGTTGGCATGGCGTAGATATGGAGAAAGGGTTACCAGCTCAGGTGTTGATCTCTTTATGTGATCGTTATTCGAAATTACGAGGCGTATAAGCTGTGGTAAACCAATATTTGTCGGGCAGAAATAAACATACGGAAAATGTTTATTAAACAAAAATAACTATAGAAACTTATAGTAAAGGTATTTAAGCTAGAACATTCAATCACCAATACTAAAGTGATGAAATATAACAAGTGTTTAATTCAAATGTGACTGTGTTTCATTTTAAAAATACTTTAATTCAGAATAAGTTAAACTGGAAAATTTAGATCTAGTATTATTTGTTCTGATATAATTGTTTAGTCATTCTTTTCTCGATGATGCTGACATTTGGTCACATTGGTATAATATTGACTATCCTTTTTTTTTGTAAATAAGCAGTAAATATTTTATCTTTTTTAAATATCTTATAAATATGGAAGATTCTTTTGGGCTACATTTTTTATGAACGGATATGGTTCTTATTAAGACACTCTAGGCTCTTGCTATTGAATGCGTAATTTTCTCCCATGTAATAATGCTGCTGCTGCTGATATAACAAGCAAAGAGGGTATTCTAATCAATCTTATCACATTTAAGTAATCAGTGTCTTAAAATACTTAAAGGGAACGTGTCAAGGAAATGTTTAGTTTTCCTGAGATATCGTCAGAAAGGAATGAAATTTTAGGATATTCTAGTAAAGCTAACGAATTTTGATTATACATGGAACAATATTAAAGTAATGATGCATGCGAAAGCTACGCTAGCATTGAAATAATCACTAAGTTAATAAGAATAGAATAATTTCAAAATATTCCAAGAAAATATTTGCACTTGAAATTTCGTAACTTGAAAAAAACTCAAGTGGTAAGAGAAACTCTGAAATATATAATGTAGATTAAATTGTACATTGATTACGCTAACAAGGCAATGAAAAAGAGGTATTCAATTTCTTTCTAAAACAATTTGAAAATCATTATTCAAGGAGGAAGCTACAATTCTTCTATAAAAAATGAAGATATATGTAATACTTGAAAATGAATCAGTCAAACAATGAACGATGATATTATTAGTACCAAATAATGAGGATGCAGTATTGATGGGTTCTGTAAATATAAAACATATTGATGGTGATGCCTTTCCCCCACTAACATTATCACGTCAAAATGTTTTATATAAATTTGATACTATTTCTTATATTTTTTTGTTTTTCTAAAATTTCCAACTGGTTCAATTTTAACAGTAAAAACTTTGTGTACATATAAGACAGAGAGAATAAGAAAGACAAAAAAAAATACGCACACATACAGAGAGAAAAAGAAATAGTGACATAGAAATGTAGAGAAAGAGAAAGAAAGAGAGAGAATTGAAATAACTGAATTAGTGATATTTTGAACTAAAAATAAGTTATAGAATATAAAAATAAATAATTTAGAGTTAGATTATTTGCATTTTATGTAATTAAATAGAGAAAAGAAGTTAAATAGAAATAATTAATTATGTATGAAAAACTCTTCCATACAATTCTTAAATTAAGTAATGAAACAAAAACATTTATTTGAGTAAAATTATATTCTAAAAATACTTTTACTGCATCAAATATTTATTAAAACTGAAATTCTTCTTAAAAACTTTTTGTTATTTCTTTTGTCTGTGAGAAGGAAATTGTAATTTCTGTTTCAGACATTTGTGTATTTACATTACCCTACAATCCATTCAACTTCCAGTGGATTCTAAATCATTAAAAATACGTTTTGAAAGTGGAATCAAGAAAAATCAAAGCTGATTATTTTTGAGATAGCTCTTCGTTTTCTATGGACGTAGAGTCTTTACATTGCTTTCCTTTCTTGTTAAATCATATTTCTGAGATGCAAATGAATAACAATCCTTCAATAAAAAATAATAAGGATTGTTTCTTGAAAGTCATTTATATGAAGAGTTATTTCTTTGATCTTATATTAAAATAATGAGGAAATCAGACAAATGTTGATTGATAACAATAAAAAACTCGTGATGAATTTATATTTTCAAGAACAAATAACTTCTAAATTTATTCAATATTCTAAGAATACACATGGTGGTACCATTTTCAGAATATTTTCAGCATTTTTTTTATAACGAACCCATTTAAGGAAAAAACTGTAAACAATTGAATTACAGTGTCGAATTAAGTAAGTAAATTTTATTCTGAAAAAAAAAGGAAACTTTTTTTTAAAGAACTGTAGTTGGCAAATAATAATTTTTCTTAGAACGGGAGAAATTTTATAATTGAAATACTGTTGGATATGCAAATTAAAATCTGCCACAGTATTGATAGCAAAAAAAAAAAAAAAAAATCAATAAATAATTTAAAATTATTGTGATGTTACTTTCTGATTTTTTAAGATAAGATTTCTCAACTGAAAAACATTTTTTATTACATTAAGTGAATTATAAGAAAATTACTTATCAATATAGCAGATTGAAATAATACATATAACTATGAAAAGGTTTTTTTGTGTTTTATCTACTTAATGAAAGATAATTCAATAAAGAGACTTAAAAAGGGAAATGTGACTTTTATTTTAACGATAATTACTTTTCCTTAAAATTGTACGATATAACGATATAAAATTATACGATAGAATAAACAAAATTTCTCGAAAAATTAGTTTGTATCTGATATTATCAAACATTTACTTCCATTAGTTTTTTGGATTCAGGTTTCTAATATATTCTTTTTTTTTTAAAAAAAAAATAAAAGAAAATCAAAACTTTCTGTACGCTTGTTTATTTTATTTAATTTTTTCTTATAACGAACTTTTTCATTATTCCTCTTAATGGAGTTAATGAAGCTAAACAGAAAAAAAAATGTTTAATATTTTTAAATTAACTTGGAATGCTCACAAAAATAAATAATGGACTTTTAAAAAATAACAATACCCTGAAAATAAAATATATTTAGAAAAATTCTCTCTATAATTCAATTAAGTAATAAAAAAGATTAAAATTTACTTAGGGAGCGAGGTGAAGGTTTTTTCGTACCGTTTTAATAAAATAACAACACAATTAGAACAAATTAAAAGGAATAAATATCAGTGGAAAGTTTTTTCGATCGCATAGAAACATGTTAATGTCTTTTTAAAACAGGTCAAAATACTTATAAAATTTTTAATGTACTATATATATATATATAATTCTAATTCTGATTCATAGATGATGATACTATAAATTTATCATTTTGCTTAATGTTTTTGAATTTTGTCGACAATTGTAAGTCTAGAACTAAAATGCAGCAATTAACTTTATTTGGAGATGATTGAGTTTTGTTCTAGTTTTATTTCTCAACTTTTATTATTTTTATGTATTAGGGCTTGCTACATTTTATGTTGTAGTTTGTAATGAATTTTGATTTATATTAGAGGTTATCTGATATTTTTCCTAATTTTTGATTGTTGCTGACTTTCTTTGCACATTTTCCTATATTAAGTGTGCTTTTTTGTTTAGTATACCTTTTACTGATTTCAAAGGATTGATAACTTAAAGCATGTTTAAGCAGAGAACCTTTATCCTAATCTAGTGGTAATATTATATAGCTTTATTTTTTTATTGTTCGTTTTTAAAGGATGCTCCTTTTCCAATTTTTTCTTGCTGTGCTTCTCTCCATATATATTTCTTTGTTGTGTAGTTTTTCTTCTTTATTTTTTAATTAAGTTCATTTTTAAGGTTTGATAATTAATAATTTCGAATTTTAAAATTTGCAAATTTTTTTTATTAGTAATTTTAAATTTACGATTCTCGATACATTTTGTATTGTTTATTTGAAACTATATTTTCCTTCATATATATAATTAAATGTATGAAAACTATATTATTTTCTTTCACCTCACAATCGAATTGAGCTCTTGGATAGATCTCTCTCTCTCTCTCCCACACACACACACACACACACCTGTTTACTCTGCATACACACCCACTATTGATTTAATAAACTGTGGTTTCTCTTTTTTCATATTTTAAATTCTTAAAATTAAAATTGATTTATATGCATCAACATAAATTATTATAAGTTCTTCAGATCAAACAAGCAATAGAATTTATTGAATCATAAAAAAAAGTAATTTGATGAGGAACCTTGTTTTAATTTTAAAGTGCTATAGCATTCTAAATATTTTTCTTTGTCTGGATATAAATATAATTACGAGATTAGTTTTCGTTTACTTTTTGTTCGATATAATCGTTATGATGTAATGAAATTATTTTCTCTCACGAGTTAATAAACCTTTCAAGCGATTGACATAAACATCGAAGTCTTTTCATTTTTTTGTTTTAATTGCTTAAGCATCGACGACAAAACACCTCAAAGAAATAAAAACTAGGGAAAACCATAGAAACTGACAAAAACCATTTATAATTAGCGTACAGTAAGACTAGGGGTATTAGGTTATGTTACATAATAATTGCCCATTACATTGTGATAAATACACATCAAGCATCGTTGTGTGTATTAATTACATTTGTATCGCATCATATATATAACATTGCTTTGTTATATACGTTAGCATATGTACAAGCGTATTCAAAAAGTTCCAGGACACCTGCTCATAAGAAAAGTTCAAATGGTATTAATTATACCATATAACAACAGCCAAGTATCAAACAGTTGTCTTCATTTATGACTTGTTCTGACTTACCAGCGTTCTTTTGCGTAAAGTGTGTGTGTATGTGTGTCATCGAAATAAATATAGAGCAACAACGAACACTAAATTTTGCTTTAAATTGAGTAAATTGGCACATAAACTTATGAAATTATCAAATTTGCGTATGATTTCTATATTATGCATCGTTTTAAAGTAATTGATTGATTTTCGAGGTTTAAAACGGGAAAAGACTCTACCGAAGAAGATGAAGGATCATGTTATTCCTGTCGAAATGATCAGAATATTGAACTTGTACTACCAAATTTAGTCGTCAAGATTCCCCTGTAGCTGAGACATTCTACACAGATGTGTTGAACCCACTTGGGAAACGAATATGGCGTGTGAGGCCCGACTTAGATGCAACAATGCATTGTTGCATGCAAAAATGCAATTACAACAACGATGCAACAATGCAATTACAACAATGCACCGTCCCTCATATTCAACCTTTTGCAGGATTTGTTGGAGGAAATGCAGGTGTGTTCATGAAACATTCCCTGTACTCGCTAAATATATCCTGCCGAACGATTTTTTATTTTTAAAGTCGAAATTGAAGGTAAAAGGGCAGCGATACGAGTCCATAGAGGAGACAGATGCGGTAATGATGTTTGAACTCAATAGTGTAGGAGTAAAGGTGAACCAGAAGATATTTACGGACTTGCGCACTCGTTCCAAGTATTGTATTGAATTGTGAGGAAACTATGTAAAAGCTTAATATGAAGTCTAAGTATGTCCTCTGGGCTATATGGTCTGTATGCGATCAATTCTATAAATTGTTTATTGCATATGTATGTGATATTTGTAGTAAAACCTTCCCCCCCTTCAATGAAAAGAGAAGATAATTCTAACGATCCCAGTACTTCAAAATGTTGTAAAATTATTCGCACTAAATGTAGTAACTTTTTCATTATTATTAAAATTAACGCCAAATTATTGAACTTGTAAATATTTAAGTTAATTTTATTTAATTGAACATTTCGATTATATTTTCTGTGCATCATTAATTTTTTTTATTTGATTGCTTTAATGATTATTCAATGATTTTGATTATTTGATTGCTTCAATGATTATTAATTTAGATTATTCACTGAAATAATCTAAAAAAGAAGTAACTAATAATGTTCGCAAGATGCTCAATTTATTTTATGAATCCCTCACAAAAATCTTACATAATCAACGGAGAATTTTCTATCTGATTTTCACATCTGCAATGCTATATATTTGGGTATTTCATTTCATAATACTCGAAAACTGAAAAGAGAAGTTACCAATAACAAGAAAAAAAAATCTCGTATAATTCTTCTCACATTTTATCATTGGTATTAAGTTTAACGCTTAATTAATGTAGTTGCACAGATTTAAGCATATTTTATTTAACTTCACATCTCGAATGTAGTTTTGTAGACAACAAAGTTTTGAATCATACTCCAGAAGTACAAACACGCGGTCTGAAGCAGTATTCATTTATCACCATTGACTAAACCCTTCCAGCCATCCCGAATGGCTGAAGCAGTTCCAGAAAACACGTCTTTCGACATTTCTGGTCCCTAGTATCGTTGATTCATTACTTCCCAGAAACGACAGACAGAGAGAAGACACGAAAGTAAAGAAGGCCGGAAAATGGGTTAGTACCGGTTGGAGCTAACGATCGTAATTCAGGACGGCAGCAGTTCTCATTTAAAGTACGACCTCTTACCCGGGTAAACCTAATGAATTTCCTTTTCAACGACACCCACCCGGGTTTAATTTCGGAACTTTCCTTACGCTTTTGTCGAGCAAGGCTTGGAGAGGAATTATGGTGGATGTCAATCCGCATCGTTCAAGCATCCATTTGTTGTGATTGCTTACTCGTTTCTGAGGACGGAAAATTGGGTTTGCAGATACTGCGCGGACTTTCTTTTATGGAGGACAAGAGATCTGCTTGTTTTTCCATTACGGGATTCCCAGGAATACGGTTTGCTAATTTTTTTTTTTTTGTTCTTTTAGTTTGGATTTCTTTCTGTTCGATTTTGATTGAGTCTTGGTTTTGTTTATTTGGGGCTTCGAATAAGAAGAGTTGTTTCGTTCTGCATCGATCTGGACTTCAAAGTGTGCATCGAGAATAGGGAAACCAAATCAAGCAGAAACGTTTTTATGTTTTATGGAAGGGTATTTATGCTTTAGATGGATATCAAACTAGAGATTTATATGATAATGGTTTTATTAAGTTATTCAAGAGTAAGAATTAAACAGTATGTGTTTCTATCTATTAAATGTGGGGAATTTCACAATACAAAGAGTTAAATAAATTACTCAAATATGAGAACAGACATGTACACACATGTGTGTTCAGGATGTCTGGAAATATATGTGAAGCGATACGAAAGTTTTACGAAAGCTAAAAACAGCTTTCGTTCTTATAAACATTCATTCCTGATAATTTTGTTTACTTTCAAACATCTCCCTTGGTGTCGCGTGTGTGTGTTGCATGCGATCTATATCAACTATATGATTGTTGAATTTTTCATAAGTGTCGTAGTATTGTCTTTTCACACTCACATGAAGAATATTTAAAATAATTTAAAATACGTCAAGTTATGAATTAATAACACTTTAATATATTGTAGATACACTACTTATATTTACAAATTGTAATGATAATACCCTTTATGGATTTTTTTCGAAAATTGACCTAGCATTTACGACTTTTTAAATAATGTTCATCGAATTTAGAGATCAGTTTTGTGTGTTTAAGCTACGCATAACATCTTGTTTAAGAATAAATATATATCCTTAAATAAACCAATATATTTGGGGACTAAAATTGTCTCGTATTTCACTTAACTAGCTATATAAGAAACATAGCTTTTAAGTTTAACTTAACTTTTCCCAAAGTAAATCTATTCATACAACTTTTATGATTCCTTATATTATTAGAAACAATTATTTAAAGAAAACTTTTCAAATATTTACCAACATCGATGCTTTTCTTAAGAGATGAGCATTAAATTTTGAGACCGTATTTTTGTGGGTGGATGTGTTTATGCAATGCTAAGCATCTCGTTTGAGAATCAATATGTCTGTAAATAAGCCAACGTAATTGGTGACTCAAATAGTCTAACCTTTTATGTAAATTATAATCTACAAGACTGAATTCAAAACTCATTTAAACTTTCCTCAAAATAAACCTATGCATACAACTTATGGGATAGCCTCGCGCATTTTTAGAAACTATTATTGAAAGAAAACTTTTCAAAAACTTATACTCTTAAACTCAGAACAAGTATTTGAAATTTATACGGCAGTTTTGTATTGTGGGAGCAGACGCTTAAATAACTCTGGTATAAATAAAGAACTGGTTCATGTCTATGGAGTTGTGTAAATGACTGCATTATACTAATATTTATTTTAGAAGCATTTACTAACACTCACGTATAATACAAGACTTGGTTAGAATGTAATAGTATTCAGTAAATAATGCAAAAAAGTTATAAATCCTGATGGAACGTATTTGGTTTGAAACTTTTCTTCTTAAGAAGCAAAAAAGTGAACATTGTTAGAATCAATATTTAGAAATTGGCCTAAATTAATGAATGCCCGCATAAAATTGAAACAGATATTTAAAAAATAAATCGAATCGAAGGAATTGTAATGATATATTTATTATGCTTCATCTCCAGAATATGGAAGTCTAAGAAAAGATTATTTTTTGATAGCGTATAAGTGGTAAATGGAGCTTGCATTCGTTCATTGACTTAGCCTTATTCCGATAAAAGTCATGTAACTTGAGGGTTACCAGACATATTCAATATATATTTGAAATAATCCATGCATCTAGAGCTTAGAAATAAGCCTGAATTAAAAAAAAACATTGGGTTAAAATGGATTTAATATGCTTCATATAGCAATAGCAGTGAGTGATAAGTTTATTCTTGTGACTTATAGCTTTGTAGAAAAGCAAGTTATGGCAATAAAAGTTTTATACTTTATTCCTGTTCAATTGCTACAAATAAATCAATGGAAGAATGTTTCTTAAAATAATCATGTTTTAATAACAATAATTTTTTTAAATTTATATGTTGAATGAATCATCTGGGTTTTTTTTCCAAATGCAAATTTAAATATATTTGATTGATATAGATTATTCAACAATACAAAAATAAGTAAAATGGAGAATGCATGAAAATAAATGTCTAGTAATGAAGACATATTTTTTAAGTAGTTCATAATTTTGTATAGCACAAAATAAATATAGAATTGAAAATCATTAGTCGCCGGAGAAAAGTCAATGGAAATGAAATTCTTGATGTTTTTAGAATAAAAAAATAAAAAATAAATAATATATATATATATATAAATAAAAAAAAAATCACCCTCCAAAAACTGTGAATAAACTGTAGTATTATTTCCGAAAATAATACAATAAAGCGATGTCCCTTGCTTAAATTGTACAAACTTTCATTTCTTCACTAATTTGATTGAATGTAACATCAAACATTACTTCTTTTTTATTGCAGATAAATGTTTTGGTAATTATTTTCATTGAATGAAATATCAATTCGTAGAAACTAAAATAATATTTGTTGAAAATAGCATATTTGATCTAAGTTTGTATAACATTTGCTTTTTTTTTCCTTCACAAAAAGCATTATTAACATGTTCAAACAATAGTTACATGTATTGTGTTGTAACGTGATGTTAATACAAACCAAATTCAAATCTTTGTTGAAGATATACATAACAATACACAAAACTAAAATTTGTTAATTTTTTTTATTATGAATATGTTTTATAGCTTCAAAAATGTGTTTTGACAATGTTAGGTTTATTTTAAATTAAATAATTTAAAATGAATCAAAAAATATTTCATTTGTTTCTATTTTTTAAGGGTCACCGTTCTATCTATTTAATGATGAAATGTTAAAAGAACATTTATTACTTTTTCATTAACCAAAAAAAAAAATATCTCTAGATCTTTTATATTCTGCTAATGACAAATGACACCTATCACCCGAACATCACCATACTTAAAACAACTTTTTAAAATAAGATTCGAATTAATAAATTGCTTTCACGTCCTCACGACCTCAGAACTGATACGATTACGCATCCACGAAACGAAAACGAACTCTAAAATGCAGACCGTAGCACACACCATACCATAAATAATTCTCCTACAATACCACTTTTAAGACCGCATTGTGATCAGAGGTTGCAGAATAATCCCCGGAGGATACTGAAACCTTAACAAACTCTGGCCGAACTCATTTACATTTTGGAGTAGACACAATCACGGCAGCGATCGTAATAATCTTAAGCATCTCCCCCGCCCAGCAAGCTTGGAATCATGCACTCAGGATCTTCCATAAAAGCTTCATCGTTCCAGACTTGCACATGGCTTCAGAGGAATCGTAACAGAAACCGTGATGATACGTTGGCATAACGATGGCACACTAGGAGTTACTTGGGAGGATGCTTAAACTAGGGATCATTAATATGGACCATCGCAGAGGAAACTGATCGGTATTTAAATTCAAAGGCTTAACAGCGCCTCGGTTTGGGAGGAGCTCCTATATAAGAGGACAGAGTTCTTGTTAAACAATTTCACTAGACTTTCCCAGGGATGCTTTGGATATTTAGCTACACATTGCTTTCCAATGATTGGATGTGTGTTAAAAGCTCAAGTACTTATATTATGTGAGGATCGAAATTTGATAACGTAAGGCAAATGCTTTGGATTTGTAAACTGTTCAGTTTTTCCAAGGAAATAGATCAGTACAAGATTTAATAGTTAATGAGCGTTATGTTTTCGGATATAACCAAACATTTTTAAAAGAAGATTAATTTTAATTTCCTTAATGTATTTCAGAGTTATATTAATTATTTTGAATTACGTATAATTTTCGAGCTTGGATAATGTGACTTTTTCTGTTCCAAGGATTCCTTTGCCACTAAAGCGAAAGTCTTGGGTCCTTGTCGTATAATTCCTCTACCTACTGTAGCCCCCTTCATTTATCACAAATATGTATTATTTATATAGAAAAAAGTAAATACATTGGTATTTATTAATATTGTAAATATACCAATTTCCTCGAATTCTAAATCATACTTGAAAAATAACGTAGAAAAAGTAAAAAAAACTTGAGAATAAAAAGATAAAGAATTTTAAATTGGACAAAAATCACAGTTAAATCAAATACAAATATAGCATGTAGAATTACTGTATTTGAACTTGTAGCTAATAAATATCAATATCAAGCCAAAAAAAAAAAATCAAAGCTCTGAATTTATATAAAAAATTTAGAATTTAAGAAAAATGCTACAAAAAAGGACACAAATAATATATAGCTGTATTTTCGTCTATATTATAAGGGTTTTAAAAACTAGGTCAATATACATGAATATTTTATTTTAGTCTCATATATATATATATATATATATATATATATATATATATATATATATATATATAATAAATAATAATAATAAATAATGACAAGAACCACACAATCACCTTCAGCTCCGAGATACGCGTTTGTCTAAAGATTGAGACGTTCCCAGGTTGAAAACCCAGTACCAGCAACGTCAAAAGTTTATTTAAACATTTTGCTAAATTATTCTCTGCTTTTTATTATTATTTATAAAACATTCCAGAGTATTTTTGACTTTCTTAGAGCAGCGTTTTGGAATATTCATCTGTGATATATAAAAGTATGTATTCTCAGTCTGGGGGAGTTCTCAGCCAAGTGTAGCAGCTCTGAGTTAGTTAATAAATCACTTTATTTGGATATCTGTCGTGTTTTCAGTTCAGTCTACTCTTCAAAATTTACAAAACTATTCTAAAGGGAAGTGATGCATTTTGTAAGCAGTTTAGGTAAGATATTTTATTTATGTGAATTTCATCATGGGAGCTCTAGTTTTTCAGTAAGTAACTAATATGATAAAAATATCACAGAAAGCAAACATTTTAATTCTACATTTTAATTTTTAGTGCCTGATTTCACATTAAAGAAGGAAATTCTTTCATAATTGAAGGAAAATGCATGATGACTGTTCTAAGTCATTCATTGAAAAAATAAAAAAGGAGGAATTACTATTTGAGTAACTTTCACCGTTGTGTAACGAAAAGAAGCAATAACTTTTTTGATTATGATATAATGATCTCTTAAAGACAGATGTTAAATAAAAATAAACATAAATTTTTAATTAAAGCGAACGCATATTCAGTCTATTATATGAGGCCTCATACAATATTAAAATTTATTTTGAAAAATCTTGAAGTTAAATAATACTATAAACATAAATTCGATGACAAAGGAAACAACTTAATTAGTATTCAGAAATAAAAAAAAAATATTACTTTACAATTGAATTATGCAGATCGTTTGTTAAATTTAATATTGAACATACAACATTAGAAAGTAGTGAATTAATAGTAATATTTCAGTTGCTATTTTTATATTCTATACTTTTATATTGTTCTATATATCAACAAAAATTTTAAAATTTACAAAGCATCTTACCATTCAATAATGGATTTTTCATTTTTAAAATATTAGATATTAAGAAAAATTCAGAAATGTAATTATTATGTTTCAGGAAATAGGGAATGATTTCAAAAAGGATTTTTCCTTATTTATACAGCATCGCAATCTGATAATAAATTTCTGTTATTATATGGTGAATGTTTAAAAATACATATCCATTGTTGGCAAAATTTTAAAATGAGAGTAAAACTTTTTTAATTTCAAAATGCATAGAATTATTTCAATGACGTTAGGGAACATTTTTAAGAATTCCAGATTTGTAATTTTAATTTCGAAAGAAATACACTAGCATTTCGAACAATTGAGACCACCAAGGTATCGAAAATATTAATTTCTTGATGTATCAACAATACACAGTACAAATAATAAGAGATGAGGGTACCGCCTCTTTTTGTGATAGAACACCACGATACCGCTGTAAGTTTTAAAAAAGATATTTAAAATGAGAAATTACGTAACAGTTGATTAATTTTTTTAATGAAAAACATGAGGCAACTTTTTTGAAAACTTATTAATCAGAGGATTTTTTTTAAATCAAGAAAGAAAAAAATCTTAATGAAGCCTTGTATTCTATCAACATGATATTATTTTTCTTATATTTTGATAATAATAAATATTTTAGATTAAACAATTTAGAGAATTAATTAAATTGATAGTTGTGTATATATAATCTAACAATGAAAAATTAGCGCAATAAAGGACTTATTATCGTTTATTGTCTTACTTTTGCAATTATTATTTATTAAATTAATGTCAATAAGCAAACTAAAAAGGGGAAAACTACTCTGTTAATACAAATTAGAAATACTACTATTAAAAATAGTATTAGCTAGTTACAAATGTAATAATATGTAAATACAACCATTAATTAATTGAATTCATAAAATGTTTCTTTCACCGAAAAGTTTTTAATAAAAACGATTACGCAAACATTTATAATCTTTAAACATCTGCTTATTCAACTCGAGGAATTCATGCTTTTAAAAATTCAGTAGCATATATTATTACCAATTGCTCTATTATTTAGATACATATTTGTTCAGAAATGTTTATAATTAGTAAACAGAGGAAATTTAATAATAATCATACATAATAATATGTTATAAATTTTTTAAAATTTAGCATACGTATAAAAATGCAAGAATTCCAATTCACGAAATGTAATCTATTTAAATAAGCAAAGTAGATTAATTTGAAATTGCTTGTAAATTGCTGCTGAAAACTGTGATAAATAATTTGAATGATATGAATGTAATACCTCTTTATTAGTTACAAATTCTAATTACGTTTTAACAGCGCAGATGTAAAAAATATATATTTCTTTTAAATCTCCATTCATATAACTTTACATAATGCAAGTTTCAATTTTTTTATACTGAAGAAAATTAAAGCTCGATTGGCAAAATGAAATGAACACTCTTTCATTTAACTTACACTACATTTAGTAACAATACAGTGAGACTGAAATTATTTAATTTTAATAGGAGAATGGTAACTCAAAATGTTAAAAACTTATTTATCTAGTATATAAGAGGATAAATGTATTTAGAATTAAAAAATCCTTACTAACTTTTTCTCAAGATCACCTTCACTTAATTCTAAAAAGGTGACTCAGATGCATTGCAATTTTCAGCTGGAGAAAAATCCCAGATCAATATCAGATTTTGAAAGATCTCAGTTTTTTAATAATTCTACTCAGTTGTATGTATTCGAACCATCCCTTTTCTTTATTTTAAAAATATATTTTCACTTTTATTCTCTATACTATGATGAGAAATCTTTTCAACTTTACATGTTTTGGAGAAAAGTTGCATTTGTAAAGTTTTTCTAAAGTTCAAGAATATAGTTACTATAAATGAGAATATAAGTGTGAAATCACGCGATTTAAAAACTATTATTCAGATAATTTTCAACCTTTAAAACTTTTTCGAGATTTGAGAATGTGTCTTAATATTAGATGAAGATAGCTTTCAAGTATAGAATACATAATATTTATTTATTATTTGCTACCATAAACAAAGGAATGAAAAAACAAGCTGTTCCTTTATTCTCGTTGAATGAATTATTATTTTTAAGATTTCATATCAATGCAGAAACTTTTGTTTGTCGAAGGAAATATTCACAATAAGAATAAACTATTAGATAAGTATGTATTATTTTAGTAATAATAATATCATTATGTATGGTGATAAATTTGTAAGTAAAAGTTTACTTGTTTTTTTTAACATTTTGGAATGATCGGTGAACAAGTAAGTCAGGCATAAAAATCTAATGATTGCGAAAATAATTTTTAAATGATTTTTTGATAAAATTAGTTGATAGATTTTTCACGAATAAAAAATGAACGGGGATTAAGTGTCGATAAATTACTTTCCTCAATGCGATAATATTTTTTATTAATTAATTTTATCAAAAATTATATGAAAATATTCTGCAAGATTTGTTTCCATTCTGATAAAAATGAAACTAGTTCGTCTCTTTTAAAACTCTGTAGAAAAGCATCTGTGCCCTTATCATTGTTTTCTCATCATATTATAATGATACAACATTGTACAGAAAAAATATACTGTTAAACAGTAACGATGCTGTTTTGGAACGAGAAAAGAATTTAATGTTCTACAGCGAAAATGAAATGTTCAAAAGCAACAACGCGCTTTCCTAACACGAGAATGTAATATACTACAACAAAAATGCAATGTTCCACAACAATGAAGTAATGTTCTATGATAACAAAGTAATGCCCTAGGTTCCTAAGCTTTTTAGTCTTGCTGTTCCATTCTCACGCTTAAGAATTTCGAAAGACCTTTCTTCCTGAAAAAAACACGCCTGATAAAACATAATAATAAACATACCTGTAAAAATTATGCGGTTTAATTTTTACATTATTTTAAAAATTAGTAAATAAATAAATTTAAATTCTAATTTGTTTAATTTTTAATAAATTTTTCTTTTGTTAAATTAAATTGAAATATTCATAATTTTTACTACTTTTTGGTAAAAAATTACTTGTCTTAAAATATATGTTAACAATGTAACTTCTCATATAATAGTTATTGAAATAAATATCATCATTAGTTGAATAAAATAGTAAAATAAATTATTGTAATGTTCTTGCAATGTACATTCTTATGATTAAACAGAAACAACTGCCTATTACTAGAAAAGCGGTTTCCCACCAGTCGACCAGAAACGGCGGCGCTGAAATATATTCACACAATGAAATATATTTTGTGGTGCACAGGACGTTACGTATTATGCTTCGGCGATCATATTTTGATTCCGAAATATGTTGACATTGCAATGCGACACTGCACTAAAAATATGCTTAATTTAATTTTTGTTTCAATATATGAATATGATTTACAGAGCTCAATTTAGAATATAATACTTTAAATTAAAGATAATGATTAAATTGCGACCGAAGTATTTTTTTAAATTCATGCAATTAAGGTAAAATTTCGCTTTGCAAAGCCAATTGTGGGTCACCACTCATAGTTCAAATGTTTCACGTCAACAGTGTAACGTTATAGCAATATGAGTTTGAAATAAATTTCATTATGTGAAATATTACATTTAAAATTACATAACATATAGAATTATGTCATCACGAATTAGATATAAAATTTTAAGATGTGAACGATTAAATTTACAAATACATAGGTTAAGAATGAAACAATTGAAACATTTTCTAGCAAACTTGGAAATATTTTCAATTCAGATAAAATGAAAAATACTCGACATCAAGCATAGAGCAAGAGAAAAATTACCTCGAATAAAAAGATTCAAATAAATGTGATATGATTGTAGTTTGTCAGAAAAATACAGTCTCTTTTTTTTTTTTAAATGGATCTTTCAGTCCATTGAACAGAGCTACTAAATCGGACTCTCGAATTTCATCTCTATGAATGGAAGGGGAATAAGTACTAAAAGCGCTTTTAAGTTATGTCATGTGGATAGGGAAATTTCAGTGTTTAACACAAAGACGTTGTAGGAATACGGTTGGTGGGAAAATTGATTCAATCCAGCGATACACCGAAACTATTTATGTAAATTTGAAAGAGGAGTCGTATTTAAAAGAATCTCCCAGCTCTTGGTATTTAATGATTAAACAGTTTCAACTTTACGCATACGCTATTTGAAGACTAAATGGAAGAATTGGGGGAAGAGCATTTAAATCTAACTGAACATTAGGATAAAGGAAGTAGCTAAGGGGTTATTTTTAATGTTGAAATTAATTCAGGCTGGCAGACTTGAATGATTCTCCTTTTGAAACTTGGGAACTGGCGGAATCACTGAAATGAAAGAAAAGGCGATATTCAAATGAAATAAATCAATGATTTTTCTGGGCTTTGTCACTGATAGGTTAAATGCTGTCTTGTGCGGTTCATGGATTTAAATGGAACCCAAGTTAAACACACATTAGCATAATTATAAAAATAACTGTTATCTAAAATTCAATCATGTGAATAGAAAAGCAGGAAAAATGAACTGAAATGATCTGAATCTGATTTAGTGCCTATCCAATGAATAAATGCATTCTCGAATCCTGGAAGGCATCTTAGATTCAATGGAAGCAGAAATTCGTTGTAATTACTTAAGTGACCAAAAAGTGGGTAAGTCTAGGAACTCAATATTGTAAAAATAATGAAAAACATGCTTCTAAACAATCATTCAACCTATAACGCCTTTTATTTTTTTTTATTGTTGTCTAGTTTAATTTACTTTTTCATGTGTTTATTTCATTTTATCAACATTACTGCATAAAAGGTATAAAAATTGTTTTAACATTTGAAAATATACTGTGATTGAGAGAAAAATAAATAGTAGGGAATTTGAAAAAAAAATCAATTAAATATTTCAACATAAGAATTTTCATTACACGTACAAGACATTTATAACTGTATGAAACGTGATTATACTTTATTATACTTAATTTTACAGTTTTAACACATTTATTTTAAAATTAGGGTAGCAGTCGATTATTATTAGTTATTATTCGATCAATCTTTTGAAAAGCATATTTTTTTTAATAACACTTCTTTTCTGTTTTTCTAATAGCTTGAAGTTGAGTTTGGACTGAATCTTCATGTACCTTACGATGGAATGAAGAAAATGTTAAATAATCGAAGAAAGTTATGCATATGAGTATTCGATGAGAAATAATTAAGTGAAGATGAAAAAATATTTTTTAAAAAATCATAATAATAAAATAACTGAAAAAAGTTCTAGTAAACATCGAAATTTAGTACAAATATGTTTAAAATCTAACAGGTATTTTTTATAAAGATAATTTAATGAAATTACTCACTAACATAGAAATTCAAAAAATGTTAAATCTTAACAGAAATGAAACATTTTAATTTTTGAAAATTTTCCTGGACCTTTACATTTTTGAAATTAAAATTTTCTTTTTATCAATCTCAACTTTGCCAACTTATTCCTGTTTAAAAATGTATCATTTTACATAAAATGAAAAGGAATGCCATTTGGGCTAAAATTGGTTTATAAAATCTTTATAAAGGCTGAAGGACTGAAAAATATGCATGAAAAACACGAAGACATACTCTAATCTTTTTTATGCTATGAATCATTTACACGATTCGCGAGCTTAAGAAGCGACATTTTTAGGTACACTTTAAAAACCTTAAAATTTCACGCATCCATTTTAGAACACGGTCCCTTTGCGGCAGTTGATTGTCGAGTCGTGCCTAACAGCCCAGCCATCTCAGAATAAGTAGGCTACTTCGGTAGGAAGGACGTCAAATGCATCGTCTGGACGTGCGTCCATTAAAAGGGATGCCAACAGTAATGCGATAGAAATCCGTTTTATGATCACAACGCAAACGCGGCGGCTCATAATCCGTGCTTTAGAGTTCGTGAAGGGAAAGATTTCGCTTATTCCTAATATATGTATCTGTTTCCGAAATGTTCATGGGACGTATAGAGAGTCATCCGTACCAGATTAGGGAGCCATTGCTTGTTATCTATTAAATTAAAACTCGAGGAGCGTTTAGGGCACAGGAGAAGCTCCGCTTTTGCAAAGTTCCAACAGTCCTTTACAGATGTTATTGTCTGGAATTTATTTTTCAAATTGATATGGGAGTTTCGAACAGGGAATGCTTGAGGATGTTCAATCGTGAATGAAAAAAAAAAAATGTGACACTCTTATTAACTTTCGTAATTTTCATCGCAGCTGGACCAGATAGATATCCGTATTAATAACTCAAAAGAAAATAAATTATAGTTCAAATCGATTAATTAATTAATTTAATTAACATATTTAATTGAATTAAAAAAATTTCTTACAGAACTCTGGTGTTTGTAGAATTAGACAATGATTTAAAAAGTCTATATTCTAAATTTCATTTGAATCCGATAACTGGATCATTGATTAGAGTTTCTGTTCTTTTAGATGAACTATTCTTACTTTTCCTGTTCGGTTTTAAAACACAGCTCTTCCATCAGTTCTTTGGCTCACCTGTTCTTCAGATGCCCCGAACAATACCTCAAATGAATTCAAACTAATTTAACGTTATAGAATTACTACATATGTATACATGATCACTTTTCTCATTTCAGGAAGAATAAAGTAAGTTGAAATTTTTAAAAGTAAATCGTATTGGTATTAAAAAAGTGCTAAGATGACAAGTAATTCATTATTTTATCTATAGAAAAGGGAAATAAAGTACCTTTGGTAACATCTTTATATCAGTATTTTTTATGCATTTACATATCCAAAATAAATGCATTATAACTGAAATAAATTCTGATAATCGTTTTTTTTCTTCAACAAGTAGAGTGTTTTCTGAGTGTAAGACATAAGTGTGAGCTCAGAAATCTGTATCTTCAACTGTAGAGAAGGTAGCGAATCATTTGTGAATACATTCACCAGCGCATTCATCAATGTTTTCTGAGTACATTAACACTTAAACTACCGACGTTTTTAACAATCTAGAAAGACAGTCAAAGGTCAGTTTGATTGCTGTAAGAAATTTGAGAGTAAATGTTTGATTTTTAAAGTAAATATCATTATAAAAAGTTAGAGGATATTAATAGGATAGGATGGCATTCGAGCTGTTCTTCGTCGAACAATGTGATAATCTCAATTTCTTAGTAAGGTTCAAAATAAAAGATATTCGAGAAATTTTCGACGAGTTATATGCTCTAAATAAAATCCAGAAATTTATGCTTGAAATGGTCTGAAAATTGTAAAGAATGTAAACAGATTTCTTGAAGTTGATCGCATCGGGTTCAATCAGCTCATGCGATCAAATACATCTACGCTATACTTAATGAATTTCTAAATATTTACCATTTCTAGGAGTGTTTTGGGATTATCAGCTATCTAAAAGTTCCTATTCATAGCGCTTTCATCAGGAATTTGCCACTGAATTCTATTACGAGCACGAAGATTGTTTGAAAAACCAACATAATATTGCGCAGAATTTTCATCAATGCTACTGAAGAGTCTTAGCATTCATCAGGAAAAATTTTCAAACCTGAATCATTATTTGCATCAACGCCACCGGAAGACGAGTGGTCATGGTTACGAACTTGAGTCCAGCGTTGCTTTCGTCGAGTTGTAGATTTATTCTAGCCCTGATATCACTAAAAACCAGTAGTGTAGCGGGACTGATGCACGTTAAATATGTCGAGGCTTCAAGTTCTCCCGTAGGCATGGTCTGGAAGTTTGGAGAGGGAGGTGCCAACTCGGTGTCATTCTCGTCACAGGACCGAGATTCACAATTACGAAATCCGTCACCAATAACTCGTTAGTACGACGTTAATAAACAATAAATCAATGTACTTTCATTACCATCACTACAATTTTCACCGGGTTGATGAAAAAGAGCTGAACACTTATTAAAATTTAGTTCTTTTGATCGAGGCATAGAAAAAAAAATAAATATCAAACACTTGAAATTGGCAAAGATTGAAGAAACGTTTCTGCCTCGCATTCACTACAATAGCTCTGCAAACACCCACATGAGCAAATGAAACAAAAGGAAAAAAAAAGGAGGAAAAAAAATATATTTCAATGGCAGATGGCTCAAATCACTATGGTGGTCTTTTCATTGTTCTTGTTCGTTCCAAGTAGAATAGTAATTTCCTATATAGTTTGTTAAACAATATAGGAAGTATTTTTATGATATATTTAAAGACCTAAAATATAATAAAAATCATGAAATTTCAGTGAGATGATTTAAAGGTTTGAACAATAATCACTTCTCCAAGTGGCTTTGCGGCCAAAATGACCTCCTCGACCGTTCTTGTGTTATTTTTTCATTTATTAACGACTCAGTATTGGAATATATTTTATTCTAAATGCTCGAATTATTATTAAATTTACAACTTTTACCATTCTTTACCTGTATATACCTAAGTGTCACAAAATTTTTTAATAACCACCACAGATGTATCATTTGGGTGAAGATTTAAAGTTGTAGGTATTTTAAAGAGCTTTCATTTTTCGGAACATAGCTTTACAGAAGGATGCTTAAATCATGCATTAGGAGCTGAAATGATATTGTTTGGTGACTAATGGAATACTATTCAAGTCATGAATTCTTTTCCATCTTAATTAAAATAGATGAGAGTGAAAGCTCAACGTCAAGGATGTTACTTCTAAAAATGCAGCAATCTACTCTTTTTTTTGTCATAAATAAAAGCTTACCCCTTCTTCCCATTCTTCTCTAAACATGTTTAAAATACTCAATATATTTTTGTAACTCTTGTAGAGGCTGGAGCTTCAATTACATCTATCTCTTATTCATTTCATGATTGCTCATGGACTTAAATAGCCAAAGACGAAAACTTTTCCGGAAGTGATTTAAAAGAGTCTCCATGGCGGCATTTATATTCAGATAAGTTTACCTAATATCTGTTTCCTCTTTTTTAAGAATTTTATTAACACTATACATACATACTTTCTCAATTAAAACTTTTTGAAAATTAGGGAGCTCGACTGTTGCCTTATCCAGGACGTACTGCAGATCTATCCTCGGTTGGGAACATATGGTCATATATTGTCGAAACACTGGCTACCACCACTCGCCAGCCATTCCGATTGATGAGCTGTGACCAGGAATTGAAGCCACATGGAAGGATATACCCATTCTGTCATCCAACCGTAGTTGGGATCAATGCGCAGTCGGCTTAGTCAGCAGTCGCAGCTCTAAGTACTGAATTCTGCACTCCCAAATGCACCTGAATTGTGTACCCCAAAGCCCAATTTTCTTTAATTTAATGTATGTTTCTCAAATTATACTGCATATGTACATAAATAAGATTTTGCTTCATTTCTTTTCCTGTCCTGTAGATAATTTAAAATCTTATCGTAGTAGAATTATGCTCTGGGTTTTTAATAAAAAATAGTTTTAAGACAAGTAAGTTGAATTCAAACCTAATGTTGTTGAATATTTGAAAATAATAAATAACGTTTTTTTACAAAGAAAAATACGTTGTTACCACCCACTCGTCGTCTTTTCAAACTCTTCTCCATTAGGACTTGGAAGATAAACTACGTATAGCCTTACCTTTTCCGAATTTAATTACCCTAAATTTTTTTTTGCAGCTAATCGGTCTTTTCTTGGCAACATTTCAAGAGTTGTTATGGCTTCTTTATTTAGTAGAAGATAAATCTTTCTAGCAATGAATCGGCTGTTGGCAATTATGCGTAAAAACTTTCGATTTTCCTGAACTTTGCAGTTCAAAATCACTAGAGCATCTGCATAGCTTCTATGCAAAAGCCGAGCAGAGCTATATGGCTTCCCACTCGAATATAACCCTGTTGTAGGGTATTTAGTATTTAAATTTTAGTAAGGTTTCCCTGTTTTAAAGCCAAGGGTTGAGTTGATAGCTATAAGATCCACTAAATTATCTTTTATATCGTTTGAAACATTTGTGAATTTTATTTAAGTCAGATAAAGCTGATTACATCGAGAATGTTTTGAGATGATGAGTGATGAAACCTCTAACATGCCAGTGAAGATTTTAAGCTTCACTGAATATTTCCATAAGCAGTAAATCATGTGTTACTGATTAAAAACTGACAAATACATGATTCAAGCAGTACATTATGATTGGATTTGAGAACCGATTCAAACGATAGCGTAAATTTATCGAGAAAAATATAGATTTATTGTAATGATATATAACAGAATCGTTTTTTAAATGATTCATTTAAGATTTGTCTGTTTGATTTAATGTCTTTTTTATTTGAAATATGGTTTTGTCGGTTACAGTTTTTAGTTGCTCAACAGTTAGATTTATTTCAGGGGAAGAAATGTTAATTGTGAATACTATTGAACGTGGGAAGAAAACTCAGGATAAATATAAAATATTATCAAACTTAAATTAGAAACTAGTTGTCGGAAGATAAGTACACAATAAAATCCTCTTGAGAAAACTGTTACTTACGAAATATGAAATAGCACTTTATTATTTTAAACGAAGTGATAATAGAAAGAAAAACACGTTAGGAAATATGATATAGGAAATAAATTGTTAAGCTATGACAGGAAATTTCAAAGGAATATCTTAACAATAAAAAAATTATAAAATGTCTAATTCAGCTTATTTAGATGAATGCTGCAAAACGGGTTTCGTAATTTTGAGTCTTATTTTGATGAATAATGTTTTCAGGAACGTTTTTTTTCATATAAAATTAGATATCTTAACATGTGATGCATAATACATTTTGAAACTTAGTATTTTGTTACCACTTTGTATAATTAAAAACATTTCATTATGAACTTTACTTCATTATCAACTTAAATTCCAAAAGACAGGAAGTAAGTCATTTAAGGATAGCTTTTGTTTCATAAAGGTTTTGCATATCTAGCAGTTTTCAGGACTTTTCATAATTAGAGAAATCAATTTAGGAAATATAAGTAATTAGCAAAATAACCGATGCAGCAGAAAAGTGTTCTACTTTAGAGAGTGAATGAAATAGTTATTTTGTAAAAGGAGTAGAGAGAGAGAGAGAGAGAGAGAGAAAATTTCTACGAGTTTCTAAACTCTACTTTAGATGGATTGTGAAATTGTATTCGTGAACAAGTATCCAGTCTTTGATACATGTTGAGGAAAATAAATAACTAAATATATTAATTTTCTACAGTAACAAGTTTTGGGGAAAATTTCGATGCATTGATTGCTTCGACAAGAAAAATATTTGTTACAATGTAAGCTCAATAGATGAATAGATTGCATATTATATGAAAGACATATTGTAACCGACTAATTTCTACTAAAGAACATTTTGATTATATTGAATGAAAATGTAAAACGTTAAAATAAATAAGTAACTTTTCTTTCATTGTGATTTTAAAATTGACAGTAAAATTATTCTGAGAATTTTCATTTAATGTTTAGTCTATAAAAATTACTAATTTAGCATTTTCCCTTTCAATTTATTTTAAAACAATTCAGTTTTCTTTATGCATACATGTAAATCATTGCTCAAAAAGTGATAAATTTTAGAAATTGGGTTTTCATTTGCAATAAGAAATACAACAGAATATGATTTGTTTTAAGAAAGTTTTTTAAAAAATAATTAAAATGTTTATCTATTGTATGAATTTATAGATAATGATCCAGAATTTTATTTTTCCAAATAATTAAAACTTAATGTACGCGATGATATTGGGTTGTTCGGAAAGTAATTTCGTTTTTTCCCGACAGAGGATTTAATTGTATTTGTTTGCACCCAACTTCACATTTAAGCCGTAAAATTTTATATGCTTTGAGAGCTCATATAGCAAGGCTTGTGTGTGAAAAATTCCAATTAATTCTACGCAGTAGTTTTTGGTTGGTGCCCTTTTAAATATGGAAAGCGATAAGCAACATTTTCGACATATCTTACTGTTTTACTACAGAAAGGGTAAAAATGTTGTTCAAGACAGAAAGAAATTGACCGATGTGTATAGAGAAGGTGTGTTGACAGTACGCCAGTGCCAGAACTAGTTCGCTAAATTTCGATCCGGCAATTTTGATGTCGAAGATGCACCACGTTCGGGAAGGCCGGTTGAAGCTGATAAAGACGGGATAAAGGAATTAGTTGATGCGAACTGGCGAATAACAACACGTGAGATCGGATTGAGGTTAAATTTACCAAATTCAAAAGTTTATGACCACTTGAAAGGCCTGAGATTATCCTCGAAGCTCGATGTATGGGATCCCCATGTTCTCACAGAGAGAAATCTGTGTCGCCGCATTGACGTTTGAAATTCGCTTCTCAAATGTCCCGAAAATGATCCGTTTTTGAAGCGCATCATCACTGGGGACGAAAAATGGGTTGTATACAACAACGTCAAACGCAAGAGGTCATAGAGCAAAAAAGATGAACCGGATCAAACCATTTCCAAAGCCGATGTTCACCAAAAAAAGGTGATGCTGTCTGTTTGGTGGGATTTTAAAGGAATCGTTTTTTTTGAGCTTTTACCGGATAACGCAACGATTAATTCGGAAGTCTACTGTCATCAGCTGGACAAACTGAATGATGCACTTCAACAGAAAAGGTCAGAACTAATCAACAGGAACGTGTAGTGTTTCACCAAGACAACGCGAGATCTCACACAAGTTTGTCACTCACCAAAAGCTTTTACAGCTTGAATAGGATACAATGCCACACCCACCATATTCTCCAGACCTGGCACCATCGGATTATTATTTGTTCCGGTCACTCCAAAATTTTTTAGACGGTAAAACCTTCACCTCAAATGAGGAGGTCAAAACCCACCTCAATCAGTTTTTTGCCAGCAAAGACAAAAAAATTTATGAGCGTGGAATTATGCTACTACCAGAAAGATGGCAAAAGGTGTTGGACTAGAATGGCCAATATATAATTTAATAAAGTATTTTTTTATCATACAAAAACTGTCTTTCATTTCCACAAAAAAAAAAAAAAAAAAAAAAAAAACCCGAAATTACTTTCCGAACAACCCAATACATTAATTTGCAGTTTGATTTGATAAACATAAAATTGATTTGTGTTTATTATTGTTTCCGTTTATTGAATATAATTATTCAATCACACGATACTGAAGGAAGAATCTAGATGAATGTTGGAGCTTCTTTAAAAGGCTATATCTTTGATATTTCATGAAAAAATTACAATAGCTAATGCTTTATGAATCATTCTTAATATTTTATCCGTTTTGTAGTTTATCAAATACATATACAAATTTACAAAGTTTTTCGATAATTAAAAATATATCTAGAGCTTTTGAAACAACCTTTTGAATAGTACAATACATTTAACTATGGATTCGGTTTTTTATTGAAAAGGAAAAACATGCATAACATATTAAATGGTACTCTTATGCAATTTTAGAAAATTCACAAACTTCTAAGTTAATATCATATATGTATATGGTAAAACGGAGAAATAGGAACCTATTTGGCCAAATCGTAATGGACAGTAGCAATTACCAGAATAAATTTATTCCCTGAGAATATATATCTAGAAAAGTCGTGTTTAGGTGATGAAAGGTCTGTGTTTTGGTCCTCCGACAATATCTTATAGTGGCGTAATATGAAATTCAACAGTATGCATCACTACATTAATACGAGACTTGCAAATATTTATCTGAAATATAGAACTGTGAACTGAGTTGAAACGCTGCTCAAAGATAAGAAAGTGAACAACCTGATATGACAGTTGTCGCTCGCGAAATGTTATGTTTGAAAATGTATTGAAATGTATGCACTGGAGATGTTTGTTAAGGTGGTAATTCTTTTGAAATTTTATTGTGAAAACAGCAGAATTTATGTTAAACGGTTTTCTGTATTTCCTTTGGCCAATATTTTAATTTTACATTTCAAATCTTTTTTAGTACTCCAGCGCTTGCTATAAATGTGACATTTCGGGATATATATGTACGACTAAAGAAGTTGATTCTCTCTGCCGTCTTTTATAATTTAGCCAGATAACTACCGAGCCCAATGTATACATTCAAAAATGCTTTTTTAATGATACATTTTCCTCATCTGTAGAGAGCAAAATTTATGTGCATTCTCGAACTGGCATTGTATTAAATTTGCTGCTTGGTCGATGCCTTTAATGGCAGCTTATTTATTCAAAACACAAACAAAATAGAAATTTGAAATGAATTATATTATCATTATCTAAACATAATTACATCAGTATATTTTTATTTTAATTTAAATCCCCATCGTCCGGATGCGTTGACATCCATCCTCTAGTTTCCTAAAATGAGAAGTCTGCAGACATAACTGAAACTATACATTTCTTTAGTCCACGCTTTATCGGTGGGGGGTGACGGAGAAAACGATTATTAATGATTTATCTGTCAACGCAATGTGTCCTTGAGGCAGCTAACTGTTCTTTGGGGTCGAAGGAAGATCGTTCTTTTTATTATTACTATTACTTACTTCTTTTGGAATGTGGCCCACTTTTCGATTCATTTACTTTTACTCTCAGAGAAAACATCCCCTGATCTACTGCAGGTTTGGAAGGATGCTTTTTGCTTTTTTTTCTGTTGCCCGACTTTTTTTTTTGGTGCGTTGCGGAGATTTCTTTTGAGCGACCCTTTTTTGACAGACCGTTGTGAGCTGTTTAAACCTTTTATCAACGTCCAGGGAGTTTCTTGTCGTATTTGGCAGTTGCAGAAATATTTTCTGTCAGGAATGGAAAGGAAAGAATCGTATTTTAATGCTGTCGAAAGTCCCATTTTATGGTCGGCGAATGCGAACCATATGGTGTACTTTTCCCTCCGTCGGGAGCAAGAGGAAAGAAATACTGTCCGAGAAGTTTTATGAAAGTGTAAAGTAAACGCGGAATGTTAAAATATCAAACTGTAAGAAATATCACCAACACATTTTAAAATGAAGCATTATTATTGGAATGCCTTGAAGGAAAGTGAAAAAAATATTGTTCTTCTGAAAGTTTTTCTATTCAGGCCTTCAATTTTTAAAATTGAATAATAAGGTTACTGTTTTTTAATTTCATAAAAACTCTTATTTGCAAAACAACTAATAATCTAACAAACATTATTTTATTGCCATAAATAAGGATATTATTCACAAATGCTTGTAATAATAAATTTAAGCATAATATGTATGAGATTTTAATCTTGTTTTTATTACGTTATGTCAGTTAGTATGAGTTTTTTTTCCTGTTTTATCGATTCTGAGATTTCTAGTGAGTTCATTTCCTTTCTGAAAGTTAGTTTATGCAAATAGAATGAGAAATGAAGTGAAACGCGTCTTCTTATATGTGAGATTAAATCCAAAAGCAGTTGGAAGGAGAGAGTAAAAGAAAGCTTTAGTTGAATTCATGCCGTGAGATGGAATCATTGTACTTTTATTTATGCAGTAGCTGCTGAATTTAAATTGAGATTCGCCGAGTTTGGACTCAAATTTAGACATTAGTTAAAAGTAAAAACTTTCATCCTTTACCCCTACTGATATTTGATTGTAATCTCTTTCCACGAAATAAAGATTCACTTTTGTATTATTTCTCAAGGCGTCGGATTAGTAATTAAGTTTGTTGATAAAAGGAAATATAATATTCATTATTGTTTGTTAAAATCTTGTTTTGATTCCTAAATACTTGGAAGTTAATCGGAGAAACACCACCGAATTTTACAATTACATATTATTATTATTTACCATTAGTTCACTACATAAAAGTGTATTATTTTGTGCGTTACGTTTTTAATACATTCTTAATAAACATTTGATTTAAAAAAAAAAAACTAAATATGCATTTTTATGAACAGAAAATATTTTGCACGATATAGACTTATCGACAGTTGCTTATTTTTGTTTCAACGCTTGAAGAGACTCTTATTTGAAAAATCGTTACAGCCATTAAGGAAGAGTATTTCCAAAAAATTGGTGTTATATTATAATAATTTCAAATTAATAGAATTTAAAAAAATAAAATTTAGACTTGTCAAAGATACGCATAGAAAAATTCATTTTTATTTCTTATGGGATATTTTCCTTCTGAAAAAAAAAAAGGTAGAATTAACAATTAAGTAGACAAATTGTATAAAAGTAAGTTCCTTTGAATTACTTCAAAGGAACTTACTTTTATACAAATTGTCTACTTAAAAATCGATAAATATCTCTACTCAATAACCATTTGTGATTGCGGTAGCTTAGTGGTTATGGCTGCGGACTTACGTCTGGTGGTTTTCGGTGAGTCACAGGTTCGAACCTTGGCTGTCTATCAAGATCCGACGTGTAGCCGGAGCTGATGCACGTTAAATCAATCGGGGCCCAAAGTACTCCCGTGGCATGGTATGGAAGTTAGGATAGAGGGGTACCAGTTCAGATGTTGTCTTCGTCACTTAACCGAGGTTCAAAATTACGAGGTCCGTCGTGTTGCTTCTAGTGCGACGTTAATAAATCGAATCAATAATCTTTTTGTGGTTTTTAATACGTTTCACGATTTCTCATTATTATATAAGTATATTATTCAAGGATTTATTATATATATAATCCTCCCATTATAATGCAGGAATTTATTAAGGGTATATTAAAACAAAAATTATGAATGACTATATTTTTAGAAATCTTAAATCCTGTATAACTCGAAGTAAAATACTTTTTTTAAGCTTTTAAGAAAGAAGAATCAAACATTTATTTTCAGAAATCAATTTTAATTAGTATTATGCCAATTATAGAAGTTGTTGTAGAATTTTAAAGTATTCACAAATTTAGAATTATTACTTTGGCATTTTTATTTCATTTACGTAACTATTACCACCTGCAGTCTTACAAGTTAAATAAGTGTGTTAAAGGAACCGTCCCACCACTTTAATAATTAAGCAATTATAGTTTTCAGTATGAATATATTTTTTTTGCTATACATAAACATATTTAATTTAAAATTTAAAACATATTGAAATTTATACTTATTAAAATATTATAAACTTACCTAAGTCTCATTTTTGATAAATTTCGAAATTACTGACATGTTGTTGAGACATTTTAAATTTCTTCACTCATAGAACTATATGATGTGAAGAATTTTATATGTAAAAACTTCAATATTAGATAGAAGACAAAAAAGGTGCTGTAAAATTTTGGATAACTTAAAATTTTTTGTGTGGTGAGAAATTTGAGTGATATTTATTTTTAAGTAAATGACCTCTTTTGAGTATTTTTTTTGTACATTCTTACTTTGTTATGAAATTTTGATCAAATGATTGCTTAGGAAATTCACACTGGAAAAAACAAACATGAGTGCTACTGGCTACAGACCTTGTAATTTTGAATCAAGTTCAATTGAGAGAGGACGACACTTAAATAGGAACCCATATATTTTGTTAATTTTCACACCAACGCAGGTATCTTAAAACCTAAACATTTTATAACACTTGTGTGCTAAACTGCTTTTCACGATGAATTTTTTTTGAAGTCCTAGCCCCTAATTTGCTCCTTTTACTAATGAGTCTGGTATTCTACCAACCAAGCTACCGAGACCCAATGAGATTTCGAATGAATATATCAAGTATAAAATCACGTAAAGGAATATTTTCTCACGATTGATGATAACAATGATAAGATTTTGTCCCGGTCTTCAATTCAGCTATTGATAGAGGTAACAATATTATTCTTTAATAATTTTGTGCGTATTTATAAGGAGCATTATAAGGAGGAGCATTATAAGGAGGAATATTATAAGGAGGAACATTATAAGGAGGAACACTATCACTCTCAACTGTACTTGAAATTGTAACTTAATGGGACGATTATTTCGTAAATTTCGACAGCATTTCACATATTAATAAAAATAAGAAAAATTTTAGGTCCCTTAAGAGAAAGATCTTCTTTTAAAAATACAATGACTTTTGCCCACTTGAATAAAATGAGAAATTTATTCGTACAAGACTTCGTTTAAAATTTCAGATCCTACCTGAATTAATTAATATTTCTATCGTTTTTTCCGTCAGAAATATAAAAAAAGGTTTGGTTCTCCCAGAGTTTTTCAAGAGAATGAATTTAAGGGCCTGACGTTGTTCATATAATCATCAAAAATTTTTATGCAAATTATTTGAGGAGATATTATCATTTAAAAATAATTTTGAGACAGCGTTTTACATCTATTTCTTTTACTAGTTTAGCGTACTCAGCTCGTTGATTGTTTAATTTTCTGTGTATCTCTTTCTTTTGGATTTCACTGTATTTCGAATTTATATACACGTATCTTGTATTGTCAACTTGTATGTACTATATATGATATTTGTGTAGTCTGTATTTCAAATAATTAAATTTTTCGAATAGTTATTTATTTTTTGAGTGGTAAAAAAAAAGTAATCACAAAATTTTAAGCAAATATATAAAGTACATTTACGAAAAAATACTTAATTATAATAATATCTAAAGAAATATTTATAAGATCTAAATATTAATAATATTTTTCATTTGAAATATGTATGTATATATATATAAAATACTTATTCATCTACATCTACATTTAATCTAGATTTATATCTATCTAGTCAATAAGAAGTTTTTGTAAGTGTCAATAAGAAGTTTTGTAAAAACTATTAAAAGAGGGTCATAATTTTAGGATTGTAAACAGTCCAGTGTTTTTTTCGTACCAATTCCGGAAAATATAGCCCTGCATTTGTAAGTGGTGTCGCCAATTTCAAGAAACAGGCTGTCTTTGAAAAAACTAAAACACAGGATATACAGGAAAGGGAATGTTAAGTTAGAGTATCGTCTGGAACACTGTTCACGAGATTCAAGGAAGTCAGACAGAAAATGTATAAGAAAATAAAATAAATATTTGAGTTTTCTTTCATTTTAAGCCCATTCTGATAAGAGTATGTTTAAAAAGAGTTTATTGCGGAATTTTAAGATATCGTATGTCATTTTGAATAATTTTTATATAGACAAAATGTATTATAATTACATATTTTGATTTGTTAATTATTATAAAATTTCAATGAAATATATCTTTTAACTCAATTAATAGTTTTAAAACTAATATTTTCATTACAAAATATTTAAATTTGAACTCGAGAATGTTTTTCTAGCATTATTTCTTTAACGTCAAATAAGTATCCAAAATGTTCTAGTAATTTTTATGAATAGTATTAAAAGTACATTCGTATTGGATGCTGTTAAAGTTATGTTTTATTATCAATAATTATTTATACATATTATTTCAAAAATGTAGTCTTTATGATCTCAGTTTCTAATTACATTGATCCAATAAGCGATTAGATTTGCTCATAACAGGATCGATAAATTCATGCTAAATTATTACAACTGTATTTGTAAAACATTTCATTCATAAAAAGGAAAATACATTTTTGTCATTTTCATTTTATTTTATCACTTAAATCTCCCTGATATTATAACAATTCCATTGGTTTCTAGTAAAAAGAGGTAACATTACATTAACGTAATTGTAATGTTACCTCTTTTTAGAAATATATTTTTAAAAGGATTACTCTTCATGTAAAATAGAAATGAAGAGTAATCCTTTTAAAAATATATGTATTATAAATTGTAAGACTTTCGTCAGACTTCTTTATTATTCTCCCTCTCCATTCATGGAGCAACAGCAGTTTTACAACCCCCCCCCCTAAGAGCCGTATAATGATTCATCTTGGCCTAGTGATTTATCTTTAGATTTCATACACCCCCAAGAGTGTATACATGTCAATAAGAAAATGACAAGTTATGTCATTTAATATTGCATCAGATGTCGAGAAGGAATTACTTGGGGAATTATTATAGGATAGACCAAAATCAATGAAACGCTCTTAACAATATAGATAATCAAATAAAAAATCATCTAACAGAAAAATTGGATTTTAATACTATTAAACATTTTATTACGCATATCATATCAGGAAAACTTTGTTCTAACTATATTAACTACACATTTTTAAAAAGTGTTTTTTTATCAAAATACGCATCATAAGTTATACATAATTAATTTTTTTTAAGACATAAAATATTTTTCCTGTAGAAGTAACAGATGCTCATTGTTTTTCCGCTTTACAATTTTTTTTAATATTCAGTGTCATCGCATACATAAAATTTTCCTTCAAATTCACTAGTTTATACAATGTGGTAAAAAACATTCATTCAGAAACAAAATGCCGCTCTTGTTAATAAGATAAATTAAATGAACCTCACATGCAGTAGTCGTCAGTGTTGTTCATTACATTAACTCATTTTCATTTTATTAGAAAGCAAATAGCAATTATTTCACCTTTGTAATTCCCCTTTTTTAGCGAGCGAGTTTTTAAGTTTCCAGTTCAGAATTAGGTTACGTCTATTTCAAAGCACACACAGTCGATTGGATTCCCTCTTTCTATTTTGATTTCCAATAAGGCAAGCGGCGAAGCGAAAAGGCATACATATTTTCTCGCTCTCTTGCCGAAGGAAGCAAATGGTATTAAATCTTCAGACGTTTGTATAAGAGGGAATACGTTCATTGGAACTCATGCATATTCCGTATTGATCAAACATCTTTTGAACTCTTGAGAATTTTGTTAGTCCAACAAGCGTCACATTTGCATAAGTAAACATTAACCAAATATCGTATTAGCTACAACATTTTCTTCGTGTTTTTGTTTAAAAGTACTTAAGAAGAGAAAAGGAATATATATTGATTACGGAAAGCGAAGCAGGGAAAAAATGTATATTGTGTGCTTTGCTGTTCCTCTGGGACAATATATTTAATTTTCTGGATAATATAACGTAGTGAGGAAAGTCAGTTGATTAAAATTAATGAATTTGAAATATGTTGTTAAATTAACCGTTGGATTTCGCATTACACCCAAATCATTTCTTGTTAATAGTTTACAATAATTTTCAGCTCGAGTAAGAACAATTTAATTTCCTTCTCTTCTGGAGTAAAAGTTATTCATTTAAGAAATGTAGAAGAGCAGATTTTTATTGCTTGTGTTTACTTAATGTTACTTACTTTAAATATTAAATAATATGTTAATTTGATTCCTATAATGCAGAATCAAATTAAAACGATTTCAAATTTACAACGGAATCAGATGTAAAAATGGACTAAATAAGTAGGAAATTAAATGATGTTAGATATTATTTGACTATGCTATGACAAACAATTAAAATTAGGATGAATATTTAGTAAAATCATGAGCAATAAATATACAATGAGTTGTGGCAGTCCTCCCTGAAGTAATTTTCACCCACTTGCAAATTCTCACCTTGCTATGAGGCGACACATTAGAACTATTCATTTCTACACCCGCAGTTATTAATATCGCAAGTATTCTGCATGCTCACTGTGGTATTCATACTCATGCGGCTATCAGAAGAATACAACAAAAGAGAAAAAGGAGTTTTTGCCTTGTCAATTGCCCTCGTTGTTACCCTCCTCCGCAAGCTATCCGGCTTGATTCTACTCCTAGATCTGCCTGGATTCCCTTCTCTTTATCTGCTTAGTTAATACTCGATGAGTATAAAACACTTTTTCACTTATAAATTACTCGCTATAGGCTGAGTTCTCTGTGTCAGTCTTTTGGGTACTCGAATCTAGGCTTGTATTGATGTCTACGATTTTATTCGTCATTTGTTTGTTGTCACTATGCTTCATTCTATCATGATGATTTTATAATGCAAGCTGTATCCCTTTTATTTTGTAAATATTTGAAATAATTTCCTTTTTGTTCTATTTGAATGAGTGATATCTTAATTGCACAATATTACATTGTATGACAAATAAACGATGTTTCAAGTATTGAACTGTTCAGGATCATTTGTAACCTACTGATATGATTCAGTTGAAGTGTGCGGAAGTTGAAGGGATAATTAGATGCTTATGCATCTAATTATCCCTTCAGAGTGATTAAAATCGATTCTGGTGATATCAAGTATTTAAATGCTAAAATAGTAATATCTGTGATGTAGACGTAACTTTCAAAGGAATAAGAAACAAAGAAATTCTACACATAAGAAACTAGAATAAGAGTCGAAGATGGAGAGTGGTTCTCTAAGCATCAATGGGTTTATGCCACATACATTTAACAAAGACAGTAAATCTTATGAGAGAAATGGCGAATTTTAGACACCTTGGGGTCACAAATTTCATGTTTTAACAACAACAACAAAAAAAGGAGGAAAACCCGTTAGAGTACGGTAATGGTATAAAAAGGCATAAAAATTGTATCCACTTTTAAATGGACACCATTTTTATGCCTTTTTATGACAATTTTTATGACAAGGCATAAATATGTGTCCCTTTGTTAAAATATATTGTATTTAATTTGAATCCTTAATATATAATGATTTTTTTTATTATTTCTAAAAAAGCTGTGAAATATTTTGATAAAATAATGTTTCTGTAAATAATGTTACTTAAAAATTCGATATGGATATAGCTAAAAATATAACGGAATATCTTCTTAAGAATAATTTATTGTTAAAATTAAAAAAATGATAAATTTTACTGAATTTTTAAATTACAATTGTTTTTGAAAGTATCTTGTTTATTATGCTACCTCTTTTCCTGATTGTATTTTGATCACAGTGTATTTCATTGGTCATTTAAATATTTTTTTAAAAAAATGTAGCATATTCTCATGATAATAATGTTTTCCTATAAACTTTTTTCTAGAATTTCAGTACATCTATTTATGAGTCTCAGAGAAGAAAGTGTCATCGACACAAAAAGTGAAAAATAACCCGAAATAAAAAAAAAAAGTTTGTAGACTTAGTTCTTGATATTCCTAATCAATACCTTTGAAAGATAGAGCGCAATAAGAATCTGAAATGGTTCCATTGTCATTATTCCTATTGCTTCGGTGTTCTGTTTTCCACTTCGTAACACATAAATATAAATCAATTTTTTGAAAATATCCTCCAAGAAAGTATCTTTATCTTATACTAGTTTTTTTACGGGACTGATCTCTATCAATCTTCAAAAACTGGTATTTTAGCTTCAGGGCGACCTAAATCAAGTTGAGCTGCGAAATTTATTGAGCAGTGGATGAAAGATATGAAGAGAAAAAAAGAAGAAAATAACAAATTTCTTTTGTATATTTGGAATTATTTGATCTACCGTTACTTTTAAAGCCTGTTAAGGATACACTTATTGGGTTTGAATAATAGGGAACTGTATTATTATTAAATAGTCTGTAGAACGATATGCTATGTTCATAACTGATAAGGAAAAACAGAAAGAATTATATCCTGAGAAAGTTTCCATTTTTAAGTTCGTTTCTTATATTCTGAGTAAGGAAACAAATATTACTCTGATTGTACGATAATATAGAATGTTCAATTGTTTTTTACATTTGTTACATTGTTGATTAGGAAGTATCAAACATTAGCTCCTCTACCTTTTATTCGATTTATTTTTTCTTGATCTAGCATGCATTTTAATCAATTAAGCCTTTAATAATACAGAATATGGGATGCAGAAATGTGTTATCTTATTAAAATATGGAAGGTTCAATAAAGAGAAGTAGAATCTTTTATGGAATATGAATCTCCCCGTGCGTTAGTAATATATAAGAAGACTTCCTTTGCGTCAGTTTCAACTACGGTTCAACTTGACTGATTATAACAGAAAAATGTGTGACACACACATACATAAAACTACTGCTCAAATAAATTACATGGTTTCCTACAATGAAAATCATAATTTGAAATGTAAGAATATGAATTTCCTCAATCTCTGTAAGAAATGCACGAAGACCGAGAATGTAGCTGACGCAAATTTTGAATAAGGTGGAAACATTTTTCGACTATGAAATCTTCCGTTTTCAGGCAAATTTATAAACAGTTACTTATATGACTTGACAATCATATAGTTCCTAATTGAAGCCAAAGGATTTCTTTTGGAACTATGCCAAAAATTTCGTGTGTCATACATAGTACGACCCGTCTATCATCTTAATTAAAGAATCATGACAGTCTAATGATGTGCTTAAGGTAAAGTGGTTTCAGATGAATTATTGTTTTAGCTTTTGCCAAACTTTTGATGGAGAATACACTGGATTACAGAAATTGAAGTTAAAATTTCTGGTTCGAACTTTTTATTTAATTTATGTACAGTAACAAATAATTGAAAACCACAAATAACGATTCCCTGAGCTCTGTTTCAGGCATTCCATATTTTTCTTGAACAAAAAGAAAGGCGATAATAATTGTTGTACGTTTCACTCACCTAAAACTACAACATCCTGCTGTGCCATCAGCATGTCTTGTTCGTTGCGTGCGGCGCAATAGTAAGTGCCGTTGTCCTGCCTGCGTAGGGCGCTGATAGTGAGCGTGGACAGCACCCGCACATGGTTGAGGGCGTCCGACTTAATGAGGACGTTGGCCGGGGGCCACGGGACGTCCCCCCGCGACCACGTGACGGTCGCCCGCGGGTACGACATGGCCACACATGATAGCGTCACCGCACTGTGCAGGGCAGCGGAGGTCACGTGGGATCCGACTTCCAAGCTCAAAGGAACTGCAAAGAAACAAAAAACACAGGATGAGAACCACTTTCAGAGGCAACAGCAAAACCTGAAAATTAAAAAATAAAAAGAGTCAATTAATAAAATGTGATGGCTCTGGATAATAAACACTCTTCAATGCAAATATTGCTCTAGGTGATTTGTATTATCCAACATTCCGCGGAGGGTGAGATTTCATTTCTAACAAGAAAATATATTACTTGTACCATTAATTAATACATTTGTTTTAGATATTGTCAAAACCAGTGTTCAATAAATATCTCAAGTTAGTGTCCAGTTTTATTCAAAAATGTATTACAAAACAGTCTGTGCGTTGAGGGCGTCCGACTAAATGAGGACGTTGGCAGGGGTCACGGGCCAATTGCGATGTGGAATTTATGAAATGATCCATTCAATGGAAGGTTTTCAGACATAACCATATGATCACGGCCGCTACACAGTTATCCAATAAAAGCGAAGCACATTTTAAGGTATTATCAAGATAATTTTGAAATGGTACATAGATATAATAAGATTACACGCAAGCCTTTTTGATGACTTAGTGGAAAAACTTTGTTTTGCGTGTAACCTTCTCGTAGAAAGAAATCAAAGTTGGAATCAGTAGCCTATTAGGATGATGGTTCAGTCAACAAAATGTAAGGAAGGATATTAAATACAGGCTCCATGTACTTATCTTACACAACGACAAGTTTGCAATGGCTTTTTCAAAGACTCATTTCTTTAAAGTTTAGTATCTTACACCATGATATCTTAAAACAAATATTGAGTTTAAATATCAGTTCAGCTGGATTTGAAACTGAATCCCAGAAGTCAATATCAAACCAGAAGTTTTATCAGAGAAATCCATTTCGTCTTCTCCACATCGACATTGATCCATCTAAAATAACCTGAAATTCGATTGAATGATCTATTCTACTTCTTCCATAATGCATCCGTTTTTAATTCACTTTCAGAAAACAGGTCGAATAGTAAAGTAGATAGTTCAATAAAAATTTGTAAATAACGCTAGAACTGATAAATGAGTAATATATATTTCTAATATTTCAAAAATCATCAAATTCAATTGAATCAAATGTAAAGTTATTCATTATTATTCATATGAAGTTGTTTATAGAAGTTGGATTTTCAATTGCGATGATTTTCTTTCAGCTGATTGATTTTCAAATTTCAATAATGCATGTTTATATTTAGGCATATTTTGTATTTGAATACTAGCATGGAACTTAAGTAATTAGCTGAATGAATCGTAGGAAATGTAAAGTTAGAAAAAAACAAACTTTTGTTAATTATTTAATAAATTAATTCAAATTTGCATCTAAATAGTGGTAATTTTCAAAATAATTGGTAAAAGTAATTTTTATTTCTTCCAATAGTTATGAGTTACTCTAATGCCTTTGTAATTTTGAAATTAACAGCTTTATAGAAAAACGAGCCGTAGTATAAAAAATAAAACGACAAAAAAAAATTATAAGAATAATTAGTTCTATTCATGTGATTGAAAAATAAACTAAAAGATTTAAAGGAGTATGGAATAAAATGAAGGAATCTTAAGATGAAAAACATATTCTTGGATGAATTTATATGAATAGAATGATATTTTCTTTATCTATGATGTTAAAATAAAACTTCCTCTCATATAAACCAACAAAACATTTCTCAGGACTTTTAAAACATTTTGTTCAAAGTTTTCGGTTATTTTTTACTTATTTATGCTTATAGAACATGAATGGTTGTTAGAATTTTTTCTCACAAGATATGGAAGAAAATTTTCCATCCTTATAAAATATTTCTTGAAATTGTTCAAACATTTCTAATAAAACTGTTATCCGTTTGTGTAAATTCCTACAAAGTATTTCAATATGAATACCAGTTCTATTATACATACATACTCATATATATATATATATATATATATATATATATATATATATATATATATATAAACTCAACGGTAATGATATACTTTAAAACTTTTTGACAGATAATAGAATCTAACTTAAAAAAAATTAAGGAAAACTCGAAGATTTAAAAAGAGTTTTCTTGTATTTTTTCAATGTTTAAGTTTAAATAGACCAAGATAATTTATTACGAAAATATTTTATAGAACATATATCTTTAAATACTATCAGTGATCAGTGTTAAACCCTACAAAATGTACTGTTAGAATACTATATTTATTACACACACAATTGTTTGCATTCATAATATGAATTGGAGGTGTAGTTATATACTTTTACGAACGATATGCATCTCAATTTTATTTAAGTATACTGTAATGAAGTAATTCATTAATTGAATAACATTGCTATTTAAGTACTTCTTTTTCTTATTATTTTGATCTATTCTTTCTTTAGAATATTTAATTTCTATACCCTGTAAAAGTGTAACTTCCTTTTTCATAATTTCATTTGAAAATAACTCTCAATATATAATTGTATGAAAAGAATCAAACGGGACTCTTAGTCACTTAGATTCACTATTTAGATTTGGATAATTTAAAGCAAGAAGATGTTTGTTATTAAAAATTACAGTAAATATTTGTATTTTATAAAATGTTTAACAGAAATTTTTTTGGATATATTTTTTGTGATTATTGTTATAAAATAATAAATATAAGACTTCTGATCTTGTACCGAATTATTCTTAAAATTCTTATATTGAATATATTTTATTTGGTATAATAAGGTGTACACAATATACAACGATCATTACTTTCGAAAATTCTTCCAATATTTGTTCTTTTTATTTAAGATTGATTTTCTTAAAATGTATTTCTCATTTCCTTTTAGAGATTGTTTTCCATTATGGCTTTAAAGCAGTAATTTAAAAAAAGGTAAAATGAACGTATTCACAGCTGCTGCTTAATATATATATTTATATTTTAAAGGACCTCGAATAGGTAAATTTTTTTTTTATACATACTGATTTTTAATAATAACTTTACTTTTTTAATTTTCAACTAGAATCCCTCCTCCTTACTTTATAAGTAATTACAAACCTCAAATAATTTATTTCTGTATTTAATTGCATGCAAATCTCCTATGGTATATACCAAGATAGAAAAACATTTCTCACGGAACACAGATAGATGGATCAATCGAAATGAGAAAAAAAAGATAACAAAAGAACATGGACACATTAATTTTCCGTGCGCTGTTGGGAATGTTTATCTTGGAGGATTGCTCAGTTGTGTGACTGTTGTTAAATGTCTCAGACCCTCCCCATGTTTTCGTTCGTTTCAGAAATGACAGATGAAAGGCTAGAAAGAGAAGAGATATGTAGTAATTGCAAGGATTTCGTGTTTGCTATTGTATTTGATAAGATCTTGCGATACTGTTGTAACACTGCGTTCTAGAAATTGCTGTTTCTGGTCAACAAAGAGCTTTCTGTGATAGAAATTTTGGCAAAGGAAATAATTATATGAACGTGATGATTTCGAATGTCTTGGAAAATCATTTAAATAAATAAAAAGTTTTAATTTCCTGTTTTCCAACTTATTGGAGAGGAAAATATCAAACTGAAAGAGTTTTTGTGAACTATTCTTAACTACATAGAATAATTTTTATTTTTAATTTGAAGAACTCCTTAATGTGTTTGTTATGAGAGATACTAGTGTCAGATCTCTCAATTTCGAGAAATGGCTAGATTAGGAAGGGATTTTCCTTCACTGATATCTAATTTTAACTTCGCATGTATTATACAATGTTGCACGTTCACATCTGATGTTTTGATGTTACTGAAATTAACAATGAATACTGAAATCCTAATGGTAATGATTTACGTGCTACTTAATACAACACGTAATTATAATAAATAGTCATTTTGAACTTGCAAATATCTATTAAAAGTCCATTGACTTTAAGCTGGCATAATTAATGTTTACTGGAAATCGTGATTGAAAATATGGGATGGTTGTCATAAGCGCTGTTTTAAAATTTGTTTACTTAATTTCATTCTGGAGTTTGTAATTTGAGTGTTGGATGCAGTATGTTTCAAAATTCAAAAGGAAAGTTCAGATACGGATAGCCATAGAGAAATAATTGCGTTAATATACAATAGAATAGAGTCTAGAGTGTACATTTGTCTTAAAACAAGGAGAAACACAAGAAAATCCCATTGTACGAAATTTGTCACTCCAAAATGATAGTTTATTGAATGATTTATTGTACAATTTAACTAAACTGAGCAATAAATAGCTGTTTGAATGCTTATTAATTTACTTTCTTTGACAAACATAATTTATTTTCATAATTATTTTATAACTTTGATAATAATTTTTTATATGCATAATACAGAACTCAAGGCTTTTTCTCAAAAATAGAACTCATTAGATTAGAGCAAATGTAAGGAATTTATCATGTATTTAATTTATTATACAAATACGGCTTCGGCATTTTGAACAAAAATTTACTCTCCAAATATACATGAAATACTGTTAAGTTCTATTTGAAATTTTGAATCTCAGACTATCCGAGAGACAAACGAAATGCGAGTATAACAAATCATCTTCTACCTAACTTGATCAAATAACATATTTTCACATTTGTGATAAATGTTTACTTTAAAAGCGTACAGATAAATTTGTCCAATTTCA
The DNA here is from genome assembly GCA_019974015.1 of Nephila pilipes. Lineage (NCBI taxonomy): Eukaryota > Metazoa > Arthropoda > Arachnida > Araneae > Nephilidae > Nephila > Nephila pilipes. The sequence goes on along the minus strand of BMAW01092737.1, from coordinate 346,650 downwards.
TTTAAAAAGCTTCATCATCTGAATATCTTGAAGTAAAGCGAAATATTTTCTGTAAAGAGACGGTATTTAATTTAAACATAAAATAAACGAAAATGCTACTACTAATCTAATAAATCAGAGTATCAAATTAAACCCAAAGAGTTGAAAGATGTTAAGAATTTATAGCTCGCTTAATAACGGGGTACATATGAATTGAAAACATTAAGCTCATCTAATGTGTTCGATGGAATAATTAAGCAAATGGGCTTACTGAAGATATATAGATAATGTTTAACGTAAATGTGACTTATCCAGTCAAAGATCCTTAGCTTTATGTCATTTATGTGCTCAAAATAAACGCATTATCATCTGATCTATACATATTCACAATCTAAGTAATTAAGGGAAATAAAAGACAGTTTCAGCGGAGACAGTTGCATTTATTAGTTATGAAGGTTTATCAAATCAATCGAAAATAAAATTATTTCCCCAAAATTATTATAATTACATAATATTGTTTAAAACGTTTTGTATTTTAATCAAAAGACTATTAATTACACATTTTAGCAAGAATATAATTGCTTGAGCCACACATAACAATCGTTTACATTTATATAACAATTGATTATATGTTCATGTATACATGTAATTAGTATTTTTAAAATAAAAGTTATTGAAGGTATATTTCTTTTTTAATCGTAGGACATTTATTAAAACAAAGTAATTTCAAAGAGAATAGGAATGGCCCTTAAATGGCTATTAAATTAGAAGACCCTTAACTTAGACTTAATATGGTCCTTAAACTTAGAAGTTTTGCTGAAAAATGATATTATCACACTTGTTATTATTGGACTCTTTTATTATGAAACATACTATGGTATCAATATATATTGAATAAAAATATAAAACACATTTCGAGATTCCTGAATTAAAATGCGACACTTATGGATTTGTGAAATGAATCATTAAAAGAGATTGGAAAAAATTGAAATTTTTGAAACAATTCATTTCCGAGAAAATAGTTCAAACAATTTTTAAAGTGAAAATTTTGAATTAATTATCCTAATAACGAAACTCCATGAAGTATTTATTTTATTTTAAAAAAAAAAACCCTCTCTCTCTTTAAGCATTTCGTACTGTGAAGTAAAATTTGAAAGAGCGAAAGAGAAATCAGAATATACAAGAATACATCAAAGAATTTCATTTTGAGAAAATTGTATATGGAGTGAAAATCAAAGTGTTAAATATCTAGGAAACACAAGCCAAACTAGATGACTATAAGTGGTTTGTTTTCAATAATTTTAATTGCTCTTGATTATAACCGCTTCTAATATTTTTTTTATAAGTAAAATATATTTTCGTAAATGTGGCTTTTTTGTGCCCAATATTTATTTAAATTATTATATTGAATTAGAATACAATAATTTAGACCCAAATTTAAACTTATGATAAATCATACGTTATAATTATATTGAGTTCGTCACGCATGTAAAATTTGTTAATCGAGTTACTATGCATATTGTTCGGAGCAATTTCAGAAGAGCAATGAAAAAATTAAGAAATAAAAAATACAATAGTCATTAATAATGAATACAACAGTTTATCAAGTAATTGAAAAGTAAAATGATAAATTAATTAAAGTGGTACTTTATGAAAATAATTGGAAGTTACCCCCAAACCAAAAACAAAAGTTCAAATTCTGCCTTCATTAAACGTGATTCATCTGCTAGTACTCATTGTGCACTTTTCAATTTTGGACTCAGACTATAAAAAAGGATCACAGTTAACCTGCTTTTATTGCCGGAATCATTTGATCAAAAAATTTATTGGCACTTAAGGGATTTAATATTGCATCGTCGCTTTGATTCTTTTGGTGCACCCCTCAGGAAAAGCTAGTAAAGAAGTCATAAAACCGCTGGTAAAAGTAAAGAAAAATAGCTGTCCAGATAACGCCTCGCTTAATCCTGCATAGATGCCAAAGTGGATGAGAAACATTAAACCGCAGAGTTGGAGATAGAAAAACCAATATTTGGAGTGCTTTTCATGAGAGATGAATCATTCTGTGCGCTGAGACAGAAAACACCTACATATACCGCGTGGCTAGGCCAATCAAATATAAAGGCTCCATAAAATGATTAACTTCTTTACACACACTTTCAGGGTATACCCTTATTATTATTATTGTTGGTACAGCTACCGATATTTTTGGCTGGCTTTCAAGTATCGATTAAGATTGTGAATCGCATGATTCAGATCATTCAAAGAATTTGTCAGGTATTTTATGAACGCTGAAAATGATGAGAGTGTTAGTAATCTAATGCTTCCGTGATTTCTGGATGAATATTGAAGGCTTCCGATTATGAAACACTTTTTATTAGCAAGGAACGTGTCATTGTAAGGAAAGAGATAGAAAAAAAAAAAAAAAAAAAAAAAAAAAACCAGAGAATTGCTTGCATTAATCCACCATAAAACTATTTTCTTTACACAATCTTTCAGCCTCAAAATGCTTTCTAATTTTGAAGATATTTATAATTATAGAAAATTGAAATTTCATGTAAGTCACGAGTGTTAGTGAAATACATAAAAAGTTTTGTCATTGAATAATTAATATAGCTATTTACTTAAAGATAAAATTTCTTTTCCAAATAAGCATTTATTTCTCGAAAATTCATATATATATATATATATATATATGTATAAGAATAAAACACAAACTGTGCAAATCACAAATTACAACATATGACAAATAATTGCCTAAAAATACTCACCACAAAATCAATACAATAAATTGAATAAAAAAACCCCCCAAAAATTAAAAAAAACAAATTCATATTTATGCTAATCAGATTAAAAATATCAAAAAGGTTACAGTTATTGAAAAATATGTCCAAATTAAATATTTTGTAAGGAAGAAATGGAAAAAATATGTTTAAAGTTGTAACAGGCTTTAGACTGGATATAATTATATATGTGTGTGTGTATTGCGAATTTTTCCAATTGAATTCATACAAGAATATCACTGTATAAAATTTGTTAAATTGTTTTAATTATGTAAATGAAGTATATTTTCATTTCCAGTGGTAAGAAAACCAAATATTTAATATATTAATTAGTCGAAAAAAACTTGTTTAAAAATTAAGTATTGCATTAGAATTTAAATACAGAAATCTATAAATTAAATAAAATTCTGTGCTAATTTTGAATGATGGAAATCACAAAATTCTCATTTGAAAATATGTAAATTTTAGTTAATAATAATAATTTTAAACTTAGTATGTTTATATTAGATGTCTTAAAAGAAAAGTTATAATTAATAAAAGTTTGTGCTGTAACACACTAACAAATCTAAAAATAACGTATTGACTATGGTATATAATAAAAGGCATATGCAAACAAAATTGCTTTTTTGAATTTTTATTCAATATTCTTAGGAATAGAATAGATAAATATAATTATTAAAAGTAATTAATCAATAATTGTTAATAGGCATAATAATGTTATTTTTAATTTTAAATGAGCTAAAATAATATAAAATAAAAATTGAGTAATTTATTAAAATTTTTAAAGCTGTATTTAACACAACTAATTTCAATAATGCTCTGTAAATATGAAGATACTTATCATTTAATAATTTATTAACTATTTTAAAAATGTAGTTATGTGAAAGCAATTTGAATTTTAATCATCTAAAAATCATGATATTACTTATCATTTTAATCTTTAATTAACTAAATTTTTGATAAATATATTTTTTTAGAAAATACTTAAGATGAAGTTCTAAAATACTGTTTTTAATCTATGGAACTTAAGTGGTTAACATGCTTTTTTATTCTATGAAAACAATTCAAGTTAATGCTTCGTTATCGAAACAAACAAATAAACAAAAAACACGGAGAAGAAATTGAGAAAAAATACTTTAAACGTTAAAACAATCACCGTGTAGACCGATGTACAACTTTATGGATGTAAATTTAGTGTATTATATTTAGAGTAAAAACGTCAATTGAATCACAAAGCAGGGAAGAGAATACAATACACATTTTTCGAAATTACTGTTAAATTATTCAATATTTGTGAAAGATTGCAATGATTATTTGCAATTGCGAATGCTATATGTACAATGAAGCAAAGTCTTTCATTCATGTTAGGAAAGTCACAAAAAATTTAATGCATCAAGAAAAAAAAATTATTTCGTTCTTATGAAATATAACTTATATCTGATACTCAAGACAAATAATAGATTATTTACGATGCGACAAATAAATAAGCGCACATTTTGTTTATGTAAACGGTTCATAGCATATTAATGCTTATAAAGAGCATGAACAATATATCATTAACAAATATATAAACAAACCTTATTCATTACTCATAAGTTCAGAATTTTAATTACGTAGAAAGAGAGAAAATTTCTTTTAACTTTATTTCTCAATTACCTTATTTTTAATACTTGAAATAGTTTCATGTAGAATTTCTCAGTGTATATTAAGTTTTTATTGAATTATATTGCATGAACATAATTATTAAATTATTAAAAATCTGCGTACCTCCCTTCCTTAAGTTTCATTATATCTTACGTTCGAAACTTTTATTTGAAATTGTGTTTGTTTTTATTCCTGAAATAATAAGGATCAAGCCTTCAGTTAAGCATTTATTTTGTGATTGAAAGATTAAGAAAAAGTATATAAATATTTTTTACCTCAAAAACAGGAAATATGTGAGGTAATAACTCATGTGTTTATTGCTGGATATAATCCTTAAACTATTGAAGCAATGATGAAGATAATTTTTCCCATTGCATCAGAAATAAAAAGCTGTATAATTGCATAATAAATGTTATTTCATTTCTATATTCCTTAAGAGAATCAAATTAAATGTTCAAGAGCGTATTATACTTAAATCATAGAATGCATATTTATGGCATCCGTACAATTTTATATAGTTTCCGAATCAGCTCTTTGGCACTTGACAGTTTCTAATAGTTAAGTATTTAAAAGAAATAAATTAAGAAATATTTTAAATAAGAACAAATTGAAAATAAACTTTAAGTAAAAGCAATTTATTAATTCAGAAGGAAATGTATTGTCGAGTACTTATTTTATGGTATTAGATACTAAAATGTTATTAGAAGTTATGGAGGATATCATTATTAAATTACGTTAGATTGAATAGATATAGATATTATTTTGGTTTTTACAAACCACTTTTGTAAACTCGTAGCTCAAAATAATTGAACTATAAAGTTAGAAGGATATTTTAATCGTATATCTTTAACGTATCATACATATATATATTTTTTTTATCGTCAACCATTTATGAAAATTATGAGAAAAAACATTCTCATTAAAAATAAATTCTAAATATACTATTAATAATAATTTCAAGCACATAGTAAACAATATCAAAAGTTATTCTTGTAAAAAAAATTCATAAGCTATTACTGCGTTAAACAAAACTGAATTTCCAAGCAATGATTTTTACAGCAATGAAGAATTTTTTTTCAACTCGGAAGATGTAATATTATTATATATATTTTTTCCTCCTTAGCAAGCAAACTATCCTGTGTAGCAGCTATTAAAAAAATCAACCAGCGCAGTTTTGAGGAAAGAAGTCAGATTTTATGACATTCCACTATGTTTCTGTTTTCAAGAGCATTCTGGCAGTAGACAGATCAGTTCTAAGACAGAAAAATTCTACTTTTAGAAAAGATTCTGGAATTCTTCAACTGGAAGTAATTGGGTAGAAAGGATAGCTATTGTGTTATTCTTCAGTGCACTTTTCCAAATGAAGGAAGTTCGTTTTACTTTGTAGCCAACTGAATGGGAAGTCAAATGACTAGAAGTAAAAAAGTTTTAAAAAATTGTCCTTCAAACAATCAACCGTTTTTAAATGGGGTTCATGCTTGCATTCTAGAGGGTGTTTAACTAATGTAAATAAAAAAAGAAGAAAAAAACTTGCTGAACTGGACTGAGATAAGCTTCTTGTTGACATTTCTGAAGTTTTTAACTTCGAATATGTTCTTAAACTAATGTAGAAAAATATGTAAACTTTTTGCTGTAATGCTATGACTTTTTTCTGAAATGTTTTTCTTTAAAAATAAGATTTATCTCGATTCTTATTTAACTTGAATGTTAATTGGAGTTTGAAAAACAATTAATAATGGTATAATGGAATAATCCTTTTTTTTCAAGTGATCCTTAAAACAACTAATGTATAATTTTAAATGTCTTTTCATTCTGTTTTGAAGAGAGAGAGAAAGACAAAAAAAAACACCTCTCCAACAGTTCTTGTTTACTATGAATCGGATTTAAAAATCTTTTTTAAATGACTTTCAATTTGTGAGAATGCAAAATATTCTAAATTGATAAGTGTTTTTCAAAGTTCAAAAATACACTTCATTTTTTAGGACGACAAAGTCTTTTTTTTTTTTTTTTTTTTAAATAATGTTTCAAAAACGCACACCGCTCTTTAGCAAACTCCGATGAATATTTTCAATACCGCTAAATTCATATATTTATTAGGCTTTTTGTTTTTAAACTTCAAATAAACTATTTTTTACTGTGTGACATAAAATTTCTCTTATAAGGTTTCGGATAGCAGTTGTAAATTACCAATGGGTTATCAAATGAATCACATAAAGTTTATATCACAGTTCTATCAGATTTCTCTGTAATGAGTTTTTCAGAAACTTTCATTTTGATAATATTCTATGCTCGCAACTTTTTCTATGTATGCATTCGATTTATCATTAAACACGCTACGTGATTTTTACGATACTCCGTATACCTATTTACAACGAAAGTTACTAATTTATGCAAAGAAGGAGAATTATTCTAGTGAACATTGCACCAGAAAATGTAAGAAAATTGAAAGAAAAAAGTTTTTTCAGTGACTGGTACTAATAAAAAAAGTGAGAATATTTTGTATGAAAACTCACAGTATTGGTGTTAGAAGTAAATAAAGTACTTCACGAGAAATTAGAAATTTTATGACATGCAACATATTTCTTGTCTATCTTCTGATAGAACATATTGAAAATATATTGCTGATATATATTTTTGTATATACAATTCATCTCAATTCTTCAATAAAATAGGAAGATTGCGGATGAAATTTTAATAGTCATTAAATGGTTTGGGTTATGAAATGAAATGAATAATTAAAATACATTGTTTCACCCATTTATGATAAAATAATTTTAGTATATAAAATCAGAACACAAAACACAGAGTCTGTTGATAAGTATTTGTCCAAAAGGTTATTAGAAGCAACTCGAATTTCAGTATCATAAAAGTAACATTAAATATCGTGGTTAAGTTATTTATCTCACTCAGAAATATTTTAAACTGATGAATATACTAATAAGACATAGATTGTTTGTTTGGAAATGTAAGAATAAACTAATCTACCAAAGAAAAGAATGTTCTGTTTAAAAAATATTCTATATCTGTTCATGAAGTTACGATACAAATCATTTTAAATAGCTATAACATGCTGTACCTTACATATTAGTGCTGAATACACTTTCATAAAGTTCGAAAATTGATAATTTAAATAACATTTAATTTAATAAAGCTTGTTTAATAGAAACTGCTTGAGTTTATTTTCGAGCCTCTAGGATTTCCCCATCTAATCACTGACGTTCTCAACTCAATTACTGAGCATAGATGCTGAAAAGAGTAAAGTAATTAGAAACACCGACTATACGAATCCTTGCATTCCTTCTGGTAAACTGTTTGACAAGTTCCGAGAGGTAAAACTGGGGGGAGGGGAAGGAAATAGCAAAACACGGTTTCAACTCAATAAACAGTCGAATTTATTACTTCAAATACCTTCCCCAAAGGATGTAAGTTTGACGCTGCATTTTACGTAAATCGGAGCCGATGAATTTATGCAGAAGTTGATAAACATTTGGCTTGGAGGGAACCTCTTTGGGTGTGATGGATATTAATGGACTGTTCTTCATCAAGATACGCGCTTCAACTTTTTCTCACACTTTACTTCGCTCAAATTACCTGACTTCAACTCCTGTAGGTTTTCCCTTGGTATGTAATTAATGACAGACGTTAATGAGCGCCAGGAAATTAGCATAAATATTACAAGCATTGATACCGCTAATAAATCAGTGGAGTCGTCAAGATGCTTCTTCTCGATTTTCCTTTTTTTCCTCTCTGCCCCCTTTCGTATCTTCGCAACCCTTTCTTCTTCGTTTCTGACACGCAGGAGGAAGATTGCCCCGATTTCGCGAACAATGAATATTTTATATGGGACTTTTAAAAGGCGATTTTAAGCTCCATTATCAGAACCTGTCTTCTTGTCAATCGGTGCGCTTATTTTTGAGAAGCTCTCTTGACTAATGGTGAAGTTTTCGGGTTTCGGAAAGGAAGCGAAAGAGAAAGTAAGTAGATGGCTAAAAAGAATTGTGATTGCACTGGATTACTTCGGAGACGTTGCTGGCTTACTAAAGGGCTG